>PVIC010051095.1:0-12593 GCA_004025085.1 Thryonomys swinderianus
AACCCTGTTGTCTTAAACTGAAGGCTTACAAGTGGGCAGCCAGCAGGGTGGAAAATTTTGACAGTAGCCTATCTGCCAAACACCACAGAAGAAACATGTGGCCCTCTCCCCACTCACACTATCAAAAATCAAACTGGGGGGCTATTATTGACAATATATAAAGAACTCAAACAGATCAGCCTCCCCAAGTTTAAAGACCGAATTCAAAAATGGGCATCTGAAATGAACAGACACTTCTCAGAGGCAGAAGTCAAAGCAGCCAAGAAGCATATGAAGAAATGTTCCACATCACTGGTCATTCGAGAGATGCAAATGAAAACAACACTGAGATTTCATCTCACTCCACAAAGAATGACCGCAATCACAAAATCAACCAACAATAAATGCTGGCATGGCTGTGGGGAGAAAGGAACCCTTCTCCACTGTTGGTGGGGTTCCAGACTTGTGCAACCATTGTGGAGATCTGTGTGGAGATTTCTCAGAAAACTAGGACTAGGGGTCCCATTTGACCCGGCTATCCCCCTGCTAGGAATATTCCCAAAAGAATTTAAAAACTCACATTGGAAAGACAGATGTACACCCTTGTTCATAGCAGCTCAGTTCGTGATAGCTCAATCTTGGAAACAACCCAAATGTCCATCAACTGGAGAGTGGATAAAGAAGATGTGGTTTTTTTATAAAATGGAGTATTATTGTTCCATAAAGAATGACAAGATCGATCCATTTAGGTGCAAATGGAGACATCTGGAGGATATACTAATAAGTGAAATCAATAGATCACAGATAGACAATTTCCGGATCTTCCCTTTGGCATGAACACCTGTAGATGCAAATGAGATAGACAATTTCCGGATCTTCTCTTTGGCATGAACACCTGTAGATGCAAATGAGTTCTAGAAAGTAGGACAGCTTTTATAGAGTGGAATATTTCTATAGGAAACTTGGTGTGGGAATGTGATGAGGGGAAGGAATAAATATGATACAGAAAGAAAATAAAAGAGCATGTATAAAGGGGTGAGGAGGTGTGGGTGGGTAGGGACATGGGTAAAAATGAGAATTAACTTGTGGGATATACTGGTACAAATTCCCCAATGTTATATGTGATTTTGAGATGTATATAAATTGTACCAATAAAGAATTCAATTAAAAAAAGTGAAAAAAAAATCAAACTAGGAAGCCAGATCGGCTCTACTCAGAGAACCGTAATAGTGCTAAAGAGGTCTCTAGAGGCAGCATATTTGCCACCACCCAATGGTTAGTGTCATCATTCTTGAGCCTCTCCATGGTGTCACTAGAAGTTACATGGTAAATATAGTAAAGCTTTTCCACTTTTGCCCACCATGGGGCAGAGCAGGGAAGCTTAGCAGGAAGCCCAAACTCCTATTCCTACTGAAGATGGGCACAGTCATGTGTAACGAGTGCTGGAGGTGGGAGTGGGTTTGTAAAGCTGATAGTTTTGATCAAGTGTGGCATGAAATATGAGTAAAAAGACTGGAAAATTACCTTGAAGACCCACTTGAAATCAGAAAATTTGAGCAAATAATGATGCAAAACAATAGTTTTAAAATTCTGTTTAGTGCAAGAACCATTCTGATGGGACAGTTGAGTGCACAGAGAAAGGAGACAGTCAAGGATGCTGGTGTGAGCTGTTCTTTGGGTACAGATTGCTCAGAGGAATCTGGATCCAGCAAATAACACTAACGTGACCCCAAGTTTAAGGCTGGACTGAAGCAAGTGAATATCCAAAGTTTAAGAAACCAGATAGCACACTTATAAAGTCATTCAAAGAATGAAGCAGCACATGAGTCTGAGGGGGTTCGTCTAAATCAGGACCTTCTAGAAGAAAAGCAGTGAGGAGGTGAGGAAACTATGGCTCTGGTCCTGTTTACTGTTCTCATAGAGTATGGATAACATCGGTTGTTGTTTTTGTTGTTGTTGTTGTGTGTATGTGTGTGATGTGAGGAGGAATAGGAGATGAATTAGAGGATATGAATCAGATTTGGAGAATGAATAACTTTCTATGAAATGTTGGTGGTACAAGACAGAAAACCAACAAAGGTATAGGAGAGCTCAAGACCTCCATGTAGAATGATTTAAAAGATATAATACCTATTGCATTGTTGTTCAGTCCAAAAGCAATAGAATATTGAATCTTTTCATATGGCCCTATATCAAGATTAACCATATCTGATGCCACAAAGCAAAATTCATCAGGTTCATTAATTCAACATCCTGAATATATTCTCTCACCACAAAAGATCAAACTACAAATTTAGTGAGAGAAAGATTTTATTGGAAGCTAATACTTGGAATACTTGGAAGCTAAGTAACCTGTGGTTCAGGGTGTTTCAGGAAAATAAAATATGCAATGATGAAAAAGCAACATTACAAAATTCGTGTGATACATCTAAAGCACCACTTAGGGGAAATTTATACTGTTAAACACATTAGAAAGAAGGAAAACATTCAATTCAGTAATCTCTGCTACCACCTCAGGAGTCTTGCTGAGTGGATGAGAAAAGCAAAGTAAACACAAAGCAAGCAAAAAAAAAAGGAAATAATGAAGATAGTAGAAAATAATTACATTTAAAACAGAAGCAATAAAAGAAATGTTGAAAGAAGGAGCAGGTTGTTTGAAGTGATTCAGAAACTTTGTAAACCTATGGTAACATTGATTAAAAAAACAGAATAGCAGCCAATATCAAGGGTTACCTGATGAAATATCACTACAGACCCTGAAAAAGTGAACAAAGTAATGAAAGAGGACTGGTGCTATGACCTAGCCATGGTGTAAGTGGTCCCCTAGGGTTTCACATGGTGGAAGCTGAGTTGTGTGTGGTAATGTTGGCAGGAGGTATGGAACCTTTAATGTGTAGGGCCCAGTACAAGGTTAGTTGGTCCCTGAGGCATTGTTCTTGGAGCAGAGGATAGAGTACTTACGAAGTCCAGCTGGTTACTGGAGAGTAAGTAGATACAGAATAGTAAACCTGATTCTTCCTTCTCCCTCACTTCCTGTCTTGCCATATTATCTCTCCTTGTATATCACAACATGTGCTCCTGTTATTTTGACACCATTTGCCAGTAGACCCCAAACATGTGCCACCAGCAACTGAACATGTCAGGTTGTTTACTATTGGACTTTCATACTCCAAACTGTGAGACAAATGAACTTCTTTTGTTTGTAATGTACCCAGCTTTAGGTATTTTGTGGAAGTAATAAAAATGGATTAGTACAACTGTGAACAGGCTTATACATGCAAGTTGGACAATTTAGTTGAAATAGATTAATTCTTTAACAACCATGAGCCACCATAGGAAGTAGAAAGTTTCAATGAGCCTATGACTACTGAGGAAATTAAGTTCCTAATCTGAAAATTTCCTAAAACATCTTTATATATAGATGCTGTTACTAAAGAAGTCTTTTGCACATTTTAAGTAGATTTAATACCTATAGTATGAAGTCTTTCTCAGGAAGAATGTGGAATAGGGGAAAAGCCACAATTTATTTTATGAATTTGGCATTACCTGATGATGCAGACAAAGATAGTGCCAAAATAAAATAATGAAGGAAACCTCAAGTTTACAGACCAATCCATCCCAAGTGCAGACAGAAATCCTCATTTAATATCAGAAACTTCTGGTTCTGATCTGCTGGTACTTCAGCTCAAGGCTAAACAAAACCAAACAAAACACTAAAAAATAGAAGTATAAAGACAGAGAAACTGGAGAGCCAGGAGGGCCAGTGCTGCTCATTTGGCAAGGGCACTGGTCAGTTCAAGCCATTCGTTTTTATTAATAACCAATGGGGATAAAGGCAAGCTTTGTGGGAGGATGGGAATATGTGCAGGGACTCCATGCAAAGACATGCAATTGTGCAGTTTCTATGGAAACTAATGGAGGCAAGGCTCATAAAGGACAAGACAAAGCATTCTTGAATTAGGAATGGAATAAAGTATATGGCTGTAATTAGAACATTGTCCTCCTAGTTAAAAGTTTTAATTGTGGAAATGGAATTTGCATGTGGGTTATGCTGCCCTCAGCAGATAGGCTTTGGTTGGACTCACTTTTAGAAACAACCCAGTTGTGGGGTTAAACGCTTTATAGGTCTGCACCACTTATAACCTGCTTTGGGCATAATCAATACTGGGTCCCCAGCAATTTAATGCACTGTTACCGACAAGCCAGAGAAGAAATGTCTTATCACATGGATGGACATAGAATGATTGTATAACAAAATTCAGTACCTGTTTGTGATAAAAAATCAGAACACAGGAGTGGGGAATGTGCTGAGTTAAAAATATGTTTAAGATCTAACTTCCAACCTGTGGTTGTGCTAGGAATAATGTCATCACGGTGTAAATGTTCACCATGTTCAGATGTGGTCCTGTGGGAGTAGTGTGTGCTCTTGGTCAACTCTTATAAGAAAAAAAAGTGACACCAAGTCCCATGTGATGACTGAAACACAGCAGCATCAAGATGGAGCCCTTAGTGGAAGCCATGAAGAAGCCTCAGAGAACACAAACCTAATGGTTTCTTGATCTTGACATATAAGCTCTGGAAATAGGAGAGACTGTCTTTGTGATTTTAAATCACTTACCTCATGGTACTTTGATGTGACAGCTCTAGGAAAGTGATACAGAGAGGAGCTATCTCAGTTTCAGAGATTAGCTGAAGTCCCACAGGTAATATTTATATACAGTGGTGAAAGTCAGTACTTTCCCTCCAAGATTGAGAACAAAACAAAGGTGTTTGCTCTAATTATCATTATTCAACAGATCTAGAAGTTACAGCCATAGTTGGGGGCAAGAAAAATAAATGAAAAGCATACCAATCACAAAGGAGACAAAAAACAGTCTCTATTTATATATAGCCTGATTGCATACATAATTTTAAGAAATTTTTAAAGAGTTCTTAGAACTTAGCAAGTTAAACAAGGTTGCCACATTCAAGATAATCAACTGAAAGTCATTTTATTTCTAGTTACCAGCAGTGAATTTGTGAAAAATGAACCCGAAAATATGACATCATTTATAATTGCTCAAAAATACTGAATTCTAATTATGTACAGGACTTTTATAGTGATAGCTACAAAGTAATAATTAAATCAAAGGAGATACAGATAAATGGAGAGCTCTCCCATGTTTATGAATAAGGCAACTCAACTCCATTTGTTTGTTCATTCTGTTTGTGAGCCCAACCCAGTTCCATGCATTTGTGGAATTGAGATTCCTTTCTGCCTGTCAACTGAAGACATTCCCAGTTTGTAGAGTTCATTTACCCCATGGATTCCTGACTCTTGTCCCATTTCCTTTGCTTTCAAACCAGTAAAGGTCAGTTGAATCCCACTATCTTTTGAATCTTCTATTTCATCTAACTTTCTAATACAGTTAATCTACAGCTTTCTGTGAGTCATGTGATTTGATTTGACCAACTGAAAAAAAACTAGAATAAGCTTATTTTAAGATTATTTGATTAGGGCGGGAGATTTAGCTCAGTGGTTCTGGAGCCTGCCTAGGTCCTGAGCTTGATCCCTGGTAACCACATACAAACAGTGCTGGGCATGCTGACTCATGCCCACCAGCAATCAGTACCACATACCACAGTGCCTAGTGTGGTGGCTCACGCCTGTAATCCCAGGACTCAGGAGGCAGAGGCAGGAGGATTGCTGAGTTTGAGGCTTGCCTGGATTACATAGTGAGTTCAGGGCCAACCTGAACTACACACCAAGACACTCTCAAAAAAAAAATATTATTTGATTAGCAACTTTGATTTCCCTCTGTTATATGAGGGAGAGTATAAGTTCTATCAGAATGTTTACATCTTTTGGTGGGGAGTGATATTACTCTACCTACCAAATATGTCTCATTCTTTGATGCCATCTGATTGCCTGTTATGGTACTGTAACATTTTTCAACATCCGGCCCTTTTCTCCTTGTTTGGTTTCCTAGCTACCTGTTGTGTTTGACACAGGCCATACTTTTTATGGTTAATGTCTCTGTGTATGTTCCCTCCTGTTTAGAAATCTCTCTTCCTTTCTGTGACTTCACCTTCGAGATTCACATTAGACATCAGCTACTTGGAAGTTCCCTAGAGAGATGCATGTTGCACTTGTGGTTCCCATACCATTATTGTTACAGTCATTGTTACATTGTGGAAATAATTTGGTTCACCATTTGTTTCAAGCATTACTTTGTTACCATTTCAAGGGCGGAGAACATAGTTTGTTCATTTTTTTCTCATAGCTAATGCAGGATCAAGCATATTGTAAACCCTTAAAAAGACTGAATAATTTTGCTAATGGGCACTTGAGTTTTAGTAGTAATGAAGAATCACCCTTTGAGCAGCATTCAACTCTTACATTGTGACATATGACTGGGACTTCAGATTCCTCATCCTTTGTTCAGTTTTGATAGCTAACAGCTGTAAAATCAGGATTGATGTTTCTAGCTTGAGGGTTGAAACAGGCTTAGTTATAATGCAATGATTATATCATCTTGTGTGTTCTTCTACATATATGAAAGACACAAGCCTAGGGAGCAGCACACCTGCCTGCTATTGCAAAGTGATCATAACTTCTTTCTGCATATCCTTTTTATTATGTGTAACAGTTGAAGGAGGTTCAGTTTCCTTCTAAACTGTTTATTCAGTACCGAGTCTAACCCTGTGCTCAAGAAATTTTGCACTGGATTGGATTGACCTTATGACCTGGTAGGTTTCTTCCAGTTTTGATAATTTATCATGCATATGTCTCTATTTTCCTAAGTAGACACTCAAGAAAGGTAATAACTTTAAGCAAAACAAAATAAAAGAGTGAGAGGGTCACTCTGTGGAAGATAGACTTCACTTTTCTGTATGTCCCTTTATGCAGGAGGTAAATCTGAGATATGATGTTGTCTCTGTTGCTCACTGAAGTGACTGGCTATATTTGCTTTTTAAAACCAACAAGTTGTCAAAAACCACTTTATACACTTTGATTTCATCCTCAGTCTCTGGAAGCAATAACAGAATTTCAAAGCCTAAGCTGCTTTTGAGCAGTGGTTTGAACAGTGTAATTCTAGAGACCTTTTCTTCCTTTCCCTCTTGCTCTCTCCATTTCTTTCTCTCTAAAATTTCTGTTACATGTTTGTTGCTTCTTTTCTCTTAGTTGGAGACTCCAGTTTGGAAGTGCTACATGGTCATGTACTTAGATGTTTTTTTAAGGCAATTATAAGTGAAGAATTTGATATCTTCCATTGTAGAAGTTTAAAAGGCAGATATTTGTGTTCACATTTAACATAATATTTTTTGCTTTTCAAAACCAATTTTTTCAAATGCAAGTGTCACAGTGATTTTGCCTTTTCTATTCATGGGGAAAAACATTTACATAGTGCTTGTTCATTCATGGGTGCAGTTTGTAGTTAAGCCACATAATGCCTGATGGCAGTATGCTGACAGGCACTGAATAGTGTAGATTTTGTTTCCTGAAGATAGATCATTATAGATCACTTGATAATGCTTTTCCAGGTTGTTTCTTACAGTGATGATGAGAAATTTTTCACTTTGTAGAAAGCTATGGATTTCAGTAAACCTCTGTCAAGACTGTACACCTGCTTACTCAATATCACTTTTTATCTTGAATGTCCTTAGCCTGAGGACGGGGAGTGATGTTGCATCCCATCCTTAAGGATAATATTGCTGAAAGTAGTAGGGTAGAGATGAAACATCTGAGAGGATGAGGTTATGAATGATAAACTATTCATGCAATGATATTTTGGTCTTGTAATTAAAAAACAAAACTGGGATAATTTTTTATGCACATTAGTTCTTAGTATTGCTTTTTCAATTAATAATTTTATTGTCATGGTTAAACACATTGATCCTCTAGTTATCAGCAGTCTTTGTTTTCTCTATTTGTAATATATCCCACTTTTCTTGTTTTTGATATTTTTAAGTACACTTTACAGTGTTGCCCACTTCTGTGATTTTATGATGTTGTTCAGAAGTAAATGCCCACAATGAATTAAAATATTGTGATGCAAAGTGATTTGGTATACAGCAGCTTACCATGCAGCCTTAATACATCTTGTTTTATACAGAATTAGTTTTTAATGTAATATACCTGAGTGGGTGTAAATTATATTTTAATGATTCATACTCTGTAGTTTAGAAGAGAGGCATTGAGTGGGTCTAGAAATAGTTCATTTGAGACCTTCTGTTGGTCCCATTATTCTAGTTATAATTCTTAGGGGTGATAAATTTTAAATAGTTATATTGTATTATTAATTACTCAGATCAGAGAACTTACTGATTTACATGATTGATATTCTCCTAAATTTTTTATTTATTTATTTTTTCTTTTTGGAGACTCACTTTGTAGTTCAGGCTGGCCCTGAGCTCACTATGTAGTCCAGGCAAGCCTCAAACTCAGCAATCCTCCTGCCTCTGCCTCCCGAGTGCTGGGATTACAGGTGTGAGCCATCATGCCGGCACTGTGGTATGTGGTATTGATTGCTGGTGGGGTGAGTCAGCACGCCCAGAGTTATATGTGGTTACCAGGGATCGAATTCAGGACCTTGTGCTGGTGAGGCAGGTGCCGGAGCCACTGAGCTAAATCTCCGGGCCCACTCCTAAATTTTATGATGTGTCAGAAAACAAGCATATTAAGTTCAAGAAGACTTTTGTTATATTAACATGATTTGTAATTATTTTGCATATTTTGGTGTAAGGCAGTTTTGTGACTATAACTATTCTGTACAGTGATTGAAGGTGATAGAAGTGTAAAAAGCTCTAAATCATTTAGCATAGCTTTAGAATATCTTTATGGGTATACATATGAATACCAAGATGGTTGAAAATTTACTTCAAACAAAATATTGAGGGCCCACTGGGAAGTGCTAATGTGAGAGTCAGGAGTAACACTTACTCTCCATGCATCTCAGTACTAGCCAAGTAAAGCTCTCAAGTTACTCCTTACATGTTTGATTTCAAGCTTCCCCGCTGCATATGAAATAAGAAAAAATACAGAATAGGATGTCAGCAAGGCAAACTGGTAAGCAGATGCCAAAGGTGTATTTGTGAAACGTGAAAGCAGGATTTGAAATGTCAACAGGTAATCTGCCTGTTGCTGATAAAGAAGAGTAAACTTCACTTTCGAAGTAGCTTCTTAGTTTGAAAACAATTTCTACTTTGTTTTTTCTTTTTTTTTCTCATTTTAAGTCTTTCATAGAGAAAATCTTTGCTGTGTGTGTACATTTTTGACTTAGTTATTCCAAAGCTTTTATTGGGTAGAGAAGAAATGAGAAAGATCATCTTATAGTAGCTGCCAATCTCAATTACAAGAAATTTCCTCCTTAGAAAGACATTTTCATTTATGG
The DNA here is from genome assembly GCA_004025085.1 of Thryonomys swinderianus. Lineage (NCBI taxonomy): Eukaryota > Metazoa > Chordata > Mammalia > Rodentia > Thryonomyidae > Thryonomys > Thryonomys swinderianus. The sequence continues at coordinate 9,354 of PVIC010051095.1, forward strand.
GTAGCCAAGCTGTGTTTTCTGAGTGCACATGTGATGATTCATTTTTATTTTACTGTATTTATTTTTAAATTTTCTTAGTACTAGTTTGTGGTATACTATGATTATTAGATTCATTGTAGGGAATTGGTACATGTATGTACACATCTCAGTTCTTTATTTTTTCCTTCTCTTCACTCTTTTGTTTTACCAGCATCAGATTCATTTTAAGCAATGTGTTTTCTTAACTTAACCTTTTTACTGATAAGAACTTAAAAATTATACAAAGAATGGGATATTCTAAAGCTGTTACAAATGATTTAGAGCTTTTTATACTTCTGTTGCCTTCAATCACTGTACTGAATAGTTATATTCACAGAATTCTGTACAGATTTATATACCTTGTATTAATGTTTAAATATGGTTAAATATGTCTTTCTTTTCAAATATTTGTTTTTTATGGTAAAAGAATTTAAAAGCTTTTCTTCTGGCTTTTGGAGATATACATACATAATTGTTTTCAGTAATTACCCAGTAATAGCACACTAAAACTTCTGCTGTTACCTAACTAGTTTTTTTTAATTGAATTCTTTATTGATACATTTTATATACAGTTCACAATCACACTCCACACTGGGGAATTTGTTACCTAACTAGTTTTTACCCTTTCCCATTCCTCCCTCCCTCCACCTGCTCTTGCCAACCACTGCTAACCCCCGTTCTACTTGGAACTTATGAGATCAAGTTTTCTAAATTGGACATAGGAGATCACTTGATGGTTCTCTTTCTATGTCTGGCATATTTCTCTTAACATAGTGATCTTTAGGTTCATCCATGTTGTCTCTACTGCCAGGGCACTTAGGTTTCCATTTCTTAGCTGTACATGGGAGTACAGCTCTCTCTTCAATGTAATATTTTATTTTCTTTGGATATATACCCAGAGTGTGTGTTCATGAGGGGGATTGCTGGATCATATAGTAGCTCTATTTTTCTTTCTTTCTCTCTCTCTCTCCCCACCTTCCCTCCCTTCCTTCCTTCCTTTTTGGCAGTACCTGGGATCAAATTCGGGCCCTTGTGCATCTAAGATTGATGCAGTACCACTTGAGCTAAATTCCCAGCCCTATAGTGGCTCTGTTTTTCAATTTGTCAGGAACCTTCATACTGTTTTCCATTATGATTGTACTAATTACCATCCCTATTGACAGTGTGGAAATTCTTTTCCTGCTACATTCTTGTTAGCACTTGGCTGTGTTCATTTTTGAAGCTTTGTTTGCATAACACCGGCTGGAATCAGGGCCTTAACCCTGAACTACATCTCCAGCCTTTTTATTTTGAGACAGGATCTTAGTAAGTTGCTAAGTTACCCAGGCTGTCCTTGAACTTGTTATTTTGTAGCCTTCTCCCAAAGTGCTGAGATTACAAGTGTATGCCACAGTGCCCTATTTCTTTTGTCTGATGAAAAATAGCCTTATAGGTTAGGCGATAACTTCCTGTGTTTTTGACTTGTATTTTCCTGATTAGTCACATCAAACATTTTTTTATGTACCAGTTGTCTATTTGTATATCTCTTTTTTACAACTCTCTGTAAGTCTGTTGCCTACTTTTCAGTTGGTTGCATTTTTTGCTATTGAGTTTGTAGAGTTCTTTTTGTATCCTGAATATTATCTATTGCCAAAAATAGTTTGCAAATACTTTCTTCCATTCGTTAAATTTTTTCTTCACTGTGATGATTCTTTGCTGTGCAAATGCTTTTTAGTTTAAATTTTGTTTTTTTCATTTGTTTCTGTGCTTTTGGTATCTTATCAAAAATTCATGCCCAGCGAGGTGTGGTGGCTCACACCTGTAATCCCAGCACTCAGGAGGCAGAGACAGGGAGGATTGCTGATTTTGAGGCTTGGCTGGGCTACATAGTGAGCTCAGGGCCAGCCTGAACTACAAAGCGAGACCCTGTCTCAAAACAAAAACAAAAACAAAAACAAGACCAAAAAAAAATTCATGCCCATTTAAATATCATGTAGTATTTCCTCTATGTGCTTTTATTTTTTAACATAGGTGCATAGTTTCAGTACTAAGTCTTTATGTAGAGTTGATTATTGTGACTCGTGAGAGATGGGAGTCCAATTTCATTCTTCTCTCTATGTATATCTCATTTTCCCTACACTGTTATCAAAAAGACTGTCTCTTCTCTACTGTGTTTTTAGCAATCTTTCTGAAAATTGGTTGTTAATGTGTATTTATTCTAGACCCTCTCCATTCTTTTCCATTGATGTCTCTGTCTGTTTTTATACCGCTATCATGATATGTTGATTACTGAAGTTCTCTTTTTTGTTGTTGTTGTTGTTCTTGTCGGGCATTTTCTATGTTAAGTAAGAAAAAAGTATCATCTGATACGTGACTTTAATTTTTTTTACTCTTTATAAGTGTCTATTTTCATTATTTGATGAAACTTTGTCATAATCTAACTATTCAAAAACACACAAGCAGATGTTTACAAAGGTACACATGCAACTCCTATTTATTATTTTCCTCTATTTTTGGAGGCAGATAATAGCCATTTTTGTTATTCCTGAATGTTTGCAAATTACCATATAAATAATTATTTCTACCAAAGTTGTTTTTCTATAATTAGGGTGAGCTGTTGTCTAGTAGTAATGATGTCTTTGTTACTAAAACACCATAATTATATTAGCAGGTTTATGAAATAGGTGTAAGTCAGTATGGAAATATTGGTGGAAATGGATGGGTTTTAATCAAGTTAGATCAAAGGCCTAAACATCAGAAACAATCTGGCGGAAGTCAACATAGGTAAAACTCTTTTTTTTTTAATTGAATTCTTTATTGGTACAATTTATATACATCTCAAAATCACATATAACATTGGGAAATTTGTACCAGTATATGCCACAAGTTGATTCTCATTTTTACCCATATCCCTACCCACTCCCCCCTCCTCCCCCCTTTATACATGCTCTTTTATTTCCTTTCTGTATCATATTTATTCCTTCCCCTCATCACATTCCCACACCAAGTTTCCTATAGAAATATTCCACTGTATAAAAGCTGTCCACTTTCTAGAACTCATTTGCATCTACAGGTGTTCATGCCAAAGAGAAGATCCGGGAATTGTCTATCTGTGATCTATTGATTTCACTTATTAGTATATCCTCCAGATGTCTCCATTTGCACCTAAATGGATCGATCTTGTCATTCTTTATGGCAGAGTAATACTCCATTTTGTAAAAAAACCACATCTTCTTTATCCAC
>PVIC010051096.1:0-12596 GCA_004025085.1 Thryonomys swinderianus
GAGTTATCCAACAACTCTGATGTCATTTGAAACATAAAACATTGGCCAATTGTTGTTTTAATGAATTCTAAACCTGTCAGGTGTAGGTAGTTTACAAAGAAAATAACATGCACAAAATATCATGGGGAAACTTTCTTAGAGAGTGGGACTAGAATTGATAAATTATCAATTACAATAGAGGAAGAACAATATGCATCTGCCCAAAGAACTCTATCACAGAGTTCTGGGGCAGATTGATAAACAGTCGAAACACCACAAGAACATCCAAAGGAAATATGATGATCACCAAAAATATCAAGTACACTCTAAATAAGATTCGGTATTTGCATATCTGTGATCTACTTATTTCAGTTATTAGTGTGTCCTCCAGGTGTATTCATTTGCATATAAATGAATGGATCTTGTCATTCTTTAAGGCAGAGTAATACTCCATTTTATTTTTTTAAAAAACCCACATCTTCTTTATCCAGACTCCAGTTGATGGGCATTTGGGTTGTTTCCAAGTTTGGGCAATCGCCAACTGAGCTGCTTTGAACAAGGGTGTACATATGTCTTTCCAATGTGTAAAATAGGAAATATCCAAAGAGAATTTGATGTGGGAACTTAATGAAGGGAAAGAATAAATATGATTCTGAAAGAAAATAAAAGAGCATGTATATAGGGAGTGGGTGGTTGTGGGTGGGTAGAGATGTGGGTAAAAATGAGAAATATCTTTTGTCATATACTGGTACAAATTCTCCAATGCTGTGTGTGATTGTGAGCTGTATATAAAATGTACCAATATGGGGCCAGGGGATTACCTCAGTGGTTCTGGCGCCTGCCTCCCAAGCACAAGGTCCTGAGTTCGATCCCCGGTAACCACATACAATGCTGGACGTGGAGACTCATGCCCACCAGCAATCAATACTGCATACCACAATGCCGGGCGTGGTGGCTCACGCCTGTCATCCCAGCACTCGGGAGGCAGAGACAGGAGGATTGCTGAATTTGAGGCTTGCCTGGACTACATAGTGAGCTCAGAGCCAGCCTGAACTACAAAGCGAGACCCTGTCTCAAAAAGGAAAAAAAAAAAAAAGTACCAATAAAGAATTCAATTTTTAAAAAAAAGATAGCACAGGAGGATTGCTGAGTTCGCGGCAGCTTGCCTGGGCACCATAGTGAGCTCAGGGCCAGCCTGAACTACAAAGCGAGACCCTGTCTCAAAAAAAAAAAAAAAAAAGATAGCACAAACATTCTGCCAAAGAAGACAAGAAAACAAAACATATGCGCTATCATTCTAAGTGATACTGGTGTATGGGACATGCTGTTGTTATTTGTGAAGATGAACTCAAGTGTGATAACTGAAGTGAAGATTATCTCTGTCATAGAGCTTTGTATGTGTTTTTACAGTAGCTCACATAGGAATTTATTTCTGGTATTATTATTTTTTAGATTTTGAAAGCAGTTCATATTGAAAATATTAATGTTTATTTTACATATTCACTACCTATTTTAAAACTTAATGTTTTATTTTATTGATATTTTATTTCCCTGTGAAGTATACACTGTTTGACATAACACATTAAAATTAACAATTCATTAGTAGAAATTATTCTAGAAAGTAAATGAGGGAATTACGTATCACCATAATATTCCTACAAACAAAATTTCATGTGATATCCCAAGCTTTAAAATTCACTTAAAGATCTCTTAATTCACTTATAGATTGCTTGAAGAAACTGGGAATTAGACCTGAGGATTCCTGGAACCTCCCAGGAGCTTCAACTGTGTTGTTCTGGCAGAAGCGACTGCACTCTGGGGATTAATTGGATCTTTTCATATCATAGTTATCTTCAGCATCACACTTGTCGTTGCATACTGAGTACTTACTCTACACAAGGCACTTTTCTAAGCAGCAGAGTCATTATTCTCACAACAATACATATTCTCTTTTCCTTGTTTTACAGATGAGGAAACAAAGGCACAGAATCATAAACTAACTTCTCTCAATTCACCTGATGATTAAGTTACAGAATTCAGATATGAGCCACTTACTTAAGTTATCTATCTAACTAGTCAAAGAGAATAGAAAACCCACTGATAGAGTGGGCTTATTATTCTCACTGCTAATGTAAGAAACACTATTAGAGAACAAGAGATAGAAAATCTTTTAAAATATCATCAGTGAAAGGCTGCATACTGTTTGATCATCAATCAAAACACTGCATTACATTTCAGAACCACTGTATAATAAACTTGCTCAAGGTAAGATTCTACATATCTTATATATGTCACTTTTTCTTATAAACAGCAAAACAATATAATTATTAATACAAACTTGAATGGTGATACTTAAAAAAGGTGGGAGGCTGGGAAGTCATTTAATTAGCACAGGTATTCTTTTGCAGATAAACATTCACCTAGGTAAACATGGGGAAGTGAGTGACAGTGAGGAACCTAGTAGAAGAATATCTATGTAACTTGACAAAGCCTCCTTAGTCAATTATGGCACAGCAGCTATTGAGTTACAGTCAACTGATGCAAATACCCTCTAAAATAGCTCAGTCCATTGATCTGGTACACACACAACCCTTTCATCACACAGAGATAGATAAGTATATGAGTTGAATCTTTAAAGGAAGAGAGAGTATGTTGACAATGTTTTGGCAGGGCATTCAGGCAAGCCCTTTGAACAAGATAAAATTTGCAATGAGATATGAAACAGAATAAAGTTTAAAAATTAGAGGCCTTACAGCACTAAAAAACTAACTCAAATGGACTCTAGACAGTTTGGAAATAAAGTAAGGAAGACTTTCAGAGACAAAAGCTCATTAAAATTTAAACTGTGTCAAAGAAAATGTTGCAGGCATAGCCTTCATGTATATAAAAATTAGTGAGTTCATTATGCTGTCTCTGGACAAACATCAAATTAAGGATGAAGCATCCTATAAATATTTCAACAAGACAAAAATAATTCAAGGTAAAGATCAGATTGTAGATTTACTTTCCAGAGAAGTCAAATGTTCTCAGTGAAGCCACCATTAAGTCTAAAAAGTGATATATGGAAAAAGAAAGAAAAGCAATATTGTATATTGGAAAATTATGTCACTAAAGGAACTGTAAACAGTGTTATTGCACATGAGACTCACTATACACAAACAAATGGCAACTCTAAGGGTTTCTGAGGTGCTCTTTGGCCACAGGAACCATAATCCTGTAATGAAAGGTGTTGTCACTATTCAAAACTTAAAACTGCACTTTGGTTACCAACTGTCCATAAATAGAAAGTGACAAGAGAAGCCTCAAAGAGCCAAAGTGAGGCATATTTCCTAGTATTTGCTTTCAATGTGGCTAAGGTTGACAAAGATAATGAAATGCCTGAGAGTGGGTCTAGGGACAAGAGAAATAGGATGAGAAAGCCTCTTGATCACCATGTGAGGGACTTTAAAAATTCTTTTTTGTTTTGTTCTGTATTTTATTGGTACATTATATATACACATCACAATTACACTCCATATTGAGAATTTGTACCAGTATGACACAACTTAATTCTCATTTTCCCCTTCCCCTACCCACCCTACCTCCCTGATCCCTACATACACAAGCACTGTTTACTTTTTTAACCATTATTTTTTTCTTTCTTCATTATTTACCCCTAAACCCCATTTCCCTTTGAAAATTTACTATTTCATAAAAATTCTTATAGAACAGCAGCAACTGAATTTTTGCCATCCCTTTCATTTGGGAAGAGTATGCATGCTGTCTGTCTTGTCACTCTTTTACACTGTCCATAAGTCATGGACTGAGCACATATATTCCACTGTTATTAGTTCATAGGTATCATCCTTAAGAAAGCCAAACAGAAACCTAGAGGGATTACATCAATCACCAATTACCTATACTGGAGCTACATGGTGCTCAACTAGAAACCGAGATGTTTAACCTTGCTAGCATCTATGATATCTGATGTCCTTAACGATAGCTATGACATACATAACATATATATTTAGGATATGTGCCATACATTATAATTTCATTCTGTGGGAAGACAGATAATAACTGTATGCTCTTGTCCTCAATGTTATATTATCTGTTTAAGGATGATTATACATACTCAAATGATATTGAAAAGAATTATAAACTGTCTGTTATCAAAGAAGCCAGAACTGAGCTTCTCTAATGAATAGAATGGTAATAAAAGAAAATGTAATTATAATTTATTTTTCTTCAGAGGGTTTAATTCATTTTAACTTCGCCATTTAGTACTCTTTCTTGATATTAACAAAAGTGGGAGAGTTTATTCCATAATCAATTTTATTTAAAAGGACTCACAGTTTATGTCTTAATCTATAGAGATTGTTATTTATTGTTCAATTGTGATTTTATTGAAACTCAAACAATAGAAATGCTCCTTAATTTGTGTGAGTACATACTGGTATAAATTTATTAGTGTAATACAATATTTCAGTTTGTTATGCTTGAAGAAATTCACATAAAATAATACCTTGTAAAAGTCAGTAAATATACTTAAATTATCTTTAACTTTATTATTAAATAAATGAGCCAAAGGTGGGTTCTTTTATGTTGGTCTGTAGGTTATTTATTGCTTTACAGCAGGCTAAGATCTGGTAGCTTAAATATCTACTACTACCAACCTCAAATTTTTAAAGATTCATTGCTTTAAAAATAGTCCAAAGTAAACAGATCTTTAGCTACGCAGAATCAGCCTGCTTCACATACTCCACAAACCAGGGCCTGATATCTATTGGTCCGAGGGTACAAATAAGCACTATACTGTAAATACCCCAAGCCACTGAAGCCCTTAGGAATTTTCTGAGATTCATTGCGTTTCTTCTAAGGAGCATCACCTAGAGAGTAAAGCCTCATTTTTTCTGCCTCTTTCTTATGAGAGTGCCCTTGCTGTTTTTGAATGATGGTACCTAAATGGTAGTGTTTGGTAAATTCCATGGAATAAAGGACTTGTGCATGCAAATCTGTCAAATTGGTTCCAAACTAAAGTTTATGTGTGCTACTGCCACCTTGTGGTCAAATGTTTTTCCTTGTCCAGATCACAAATCCCTAGAACCTCTTATATTTAAAGCATTTAAGGAGATTATGCATGCATATCAATGATATTTTGTCAACTTACTTTCCTTGCTTCACTCATTCATGCATGTATTTATTCAACATATATTAACCAAGGACCAACTATATGTATGAGACAGCTGGGAGGTGAGGAAATGAAGATAGGTAGAATATCCTGTCTCCTGTAATGTCACATTACCTAGGAATTTGCTCTCGAGGTTTTAGTTTTCTGTGGTTTTAGAATCCTTTGATCTCAATTGTCATAAGTCAAATATGATCCAAAAATAATAAATGGAAAATTCCAGAAACAAACAATTCATAAGTTTTGAATTGCATGCCATTCTGCATATTATGATGAAATCTGCTATCCTATTCCATCTCATCTGGGATGTGAGTCACTTCTGTGTCCAAAGTGTCTACACTGCATATTCTATTGGTCTGTTAGCCACATATTAGCCATTTTATTTAACAGAGTAACTGGTTATCACAGTGCTTGTGTTTAAGTAAACTTTATTTTACCTAACAATGGCTTCAACATGCAAGAGAAGTGATACAGTTACTTTCATTAAATTTTTTTGATTATTTTATCTTATTACAAATTATTAGTAACTTTTCTTACAAATTGAATTTTATCATTTCTACATATATATATATATATATATATATATATATATATTTTTTTTTTTTTTTACAAAATATGGTAGACATAGCTTTTGGTACTATCAAAGGTTTCAGGCAGCCATGTGGACGTGGGACATGTTCCCCAAGGGTAAAATAGGGCTTTGTACATGATAATAAGGCAATCAGAAAGAAAAATAAGTAATTACAGCAATGGAATAAGTACTGTACAAAGCATTCAACAAGACTTAGAAGAATTTCTACTTGCCTTAACTAAGATATTGGTCATGGGTATGATAGAGAAAAAAAATAGGACACCCATAAATAAATTCAGTATTTAAAGAAATCTAACAAGATAATCACTGTGAGCTTCTGCATTCAGCAAGTGACACAAGTAACTTGCTTCACTTATCCTCTTTCTTTTCCTGTCTTCGGTGCTATACTTTATTTTATTTTCCCCTTTCCTTTGCATGCTACTTTTCTCGTGATTTACATTCCAAGACCCCAATGGGTGCCTGAAATGTGGAGAGTACAGAACCATTTTAGTACCTTTTCCATCTTAATTAAGCATTTTTGCACTATTTTCATAACTTTTGCAGTTTAAGGTGTGGTAACAAATCTCAAAAATATTTCCTATCTTCATAATTTTGTGGACAGAAAGTTTGTTCCTACTGTACACTTTTGTTATAAGATTTTTTGCTACTCTTAAGAATTTCACATTTTCTCTTAAAGGGAGCCCTTTATGGCTTCTCTCTGTCATTTGAATTGTCAGTATCACTACACTTGTACTGTGGAGCCATTATTAAATAAAATAATGGGTCCTTAAAGACAATCCCCACAATACTTTAACAATAAGTCTGTTAACCCAAACAACTATTAAGTGACTAGTGAGTGGTGAGTGTATACAGAATAAATACACTACATGAAGGATAAGATTTCACCATACTGGGCCGGAGGGTTAGCTCAGTGGTTCCGGCACCTGCCTCGCAAGCGTAAGGACCTGAGTTCGATCCCCAGTTACCGCATATAATGCTGGGCGTGGTGGCTCACGCCTGTCATCCCAGCACTTGGGAGGCAGAGACGGGAGGATTGATGAGTTCGCGGCGGCTTGCCTGGGCACCATAGTGAGCTCAGGGCCAGCCTGAACTACAAAGCAAGACCCTGTCTCCAAAAAGCAAAAAAAAAAAAAAAAGATTTCACCATACTATTCAGAATGTAACACAATATAAAACTTATGATTGCTTATTTCTGGAATTTTTCATTCAATATTTTCACACTGAAGTACACTTTAGGTAATTAAAACAATGGAAAACAAAACAACAGTTAAGGTTGTTTTTACACTTATATACTTTTCTTCATAAAATATTTCTTGTGATAAAAAGTTGTATATAAAAAGTTCAAAATTATGATCTTATGATTATTGAAATACACACACCAATGTGTATATATTTTTATGTGTTCATTATATATAACCTGGAGTGCATACCGAGATGACCTGGAGTACACTGCAGGTAATATGTAGTGAAGCTGCCTGCCTTTTGCTCATTTGCAGAATGAAGTTGCAAATAAGCAACTTAATTATTAAGATTTATGAGTAAATAATTCTACTGGGTGTTTTGTGTAAAAGATGCTGTAAACTGTTAAGCCAAGTTATTGCTGAATACATATGTACCTTCATAAATATATTAACGACCTCTTTTAATGGGTCCAACTATGTACAATGTCATTGAGAAAGATTTTTCTCAAGTACAACAATTACAAAAACTCTTCTTTCAGTGCCAGCCTGAACTACAAAGTCAGATCTTGTCTCAAAAAAAAAAATTCTCTTTTTCCTTTATTTTAGTAATTGTTTTACACAACATTCTTTTCTCATTGTCACTGTGCATGGTTTCACATGCTAACATAAATTTTATCTAACATTAAAACTCATGCTTATGAAATTATAATTCAATGTACAGTTGACTTTTTTTATTAATGAGGCAGAGTCACAAAGTACATTTTCTTTTCAGTACAACTGATCTGCAAAATTCTGCCTTGAGTTATTCAGAACAACGACTTAGCCTATAGAGCTTCTTTCTGTACTTACAGTATTCTTACAAAAGCAGGCTCTGGATGCAGCTCACTTCTAAGTGGAAACCTGACTCATTGTTATTAGCTTACTAACATTCTACATTATCTAAAATATTGAACTCTGAGTCAAATATTCTTCATGTATAACTATAATAACCTGTCTCACACGTTATGAAAATTAAATTGAATAATATATGTAAAGAAAGCACATGACCACTGGAAATACAGTAAATACTCATAAATGTTAGCTATTTTAACATGATATCCAGCCAGGTATGTAACAACAGTGGGTACCACAGTAGAACTTTTTTTTTTTTTTTTTTTTGAGACCAGGTCTCGCTTTGTAGTTCAGGCTGGCCCTGAGCTCACTATGTAGCTCAGGCAAGACTCGAACTCAGCAATCCTCCTGTTTCTGCCTCCCCAGTGCTGGGATTACAGGCTTGAGCCACCACGCCCGGCACTGTGGTATGTGGTATTGATTGCTGGTGGGCATGAGTCTCCATGCCCAGCACTGTATGTGGTTACTGGGGATCGAATCCAGGACCTTGCGCTTGCGAGGCAGGCACTGGAACCACTGAGCTAACCCTCCAGCCCCACAGTGGAACTTTTATAGCCTTTTTCATTTTCCCTTTGCTATTTGCTGTAATAAAAAAAGCTGGGAGAACAGAATTTTTAAAATGAATCTTGGAAATTTCAAGGAATATCAGTTTATTTATTATTTTGTATTTCTAGAGAAACACAAACATAAAACAAAAGAAAAGCTCCCCCCAAATCTCTTTAGCTTAAAAAATAACTAATAGATGGGTGTCATGGCTCACACCTGTAACCCCAGCACTCAGGAGGCAGAGGCAGGAGGATTGCTGAAAGCGAGATCTTGTCTCAAAAAAAAAAAAAGTAATAAAGTCTAGGACAGAAAATAAGATTGTCATTCAGAAGCCAGTGAACCCTGCATTACACTTTGGTTTACACTAAATGTTTATATTTTAATTTCCAAGTTTTACTGGCTTTTTAAAAGTCAGAGTAAGTCATTTATATAGCTAAATACAATCTAAATGTTGACTATATAATAACTACCACATAGTGATTAAATTTGTTTATTTTAATGCATTACCATTATTAAATCAATAGTCAACTTTATACAAGATATCTAGGTTCATAAATGCTATTTTTACAGTATATTTTTGATGTTAAAGTATGATCACATCTTAGGCCTTTTGTCTCCTCATTTGAAAATCAGCATTCTTTTTATAATAGTAGAGTCAAAGGACCAGTAAGTGGAAGCAGCTATTATATTTCATCAATTTCCTCTTAAACTTTTGTAATCTGTGATACATTTTTGAACAAATGATGCAAGTGCAGTTCCACATGAAATGTTCAACAGAGGTTGGTTTAATAATACTGAAAGCTTATTGTGTGGCAGATTTCATGCTAGGTGCTATAAGAATTTCAAAATAAATAAGTAGTCCTAATTCTCAAGGAACCAATAGTCTAGAGGGGAGGAAATATAAAGACCTGAACAAAAATGCCACTGAAATTTCACAACAGAAATTATCACATTTGGTGTGACTATTAGGATATATCTGTATGAAGAGGTGATATTTATATTAATTTCTAAAGGGTGGGTGCAATTTTAATGAACAGGTCATTGTAGGCAAAGTTGCCAGCATATGAAAATAAATTACATCAGTCTGGAAACACTGGCAAATTTTTAAGAAAATACTGTTTCTGGTGTGGTTGATACGTTATAGAAAATAATACAGGTAGAAAGAATATGATCACATTTAAAAGGTCTAGTGTTCTTGGTTAAATAGTTGAATTTTTAGAGAAGATCCATTCTGCAGAAAATCTGTGACTATACAAATAAATTGTTTAGAAAAAAAGTGAGACTCTGAACCCATTGAAAGCTGGGATTACATGTATTCATTTTTCAGAAGATCTGGTTGGTAAATGGAAGGAGCTTTTTATGGGTTATTGTGTTTCTAGATGACCTCCAAAAGACTCATGTATTCACAAGTACAGCTTTCGGATCATGACTAAATTATAAAAGGACTACAGTTAACTTTCATTTAGGAGGCAGGCCTTGCAGTGGCAGGTGACTAAGGACATGTCTGAAAAGCATTTATTTTCCTCTCCTTCCCCCTTTGTTCTCTACTTCCTGTGGGCCAGATTTGAATAGCTTTCCTTTGAAAGTCCCTTCTACAATACCTTTGTGCCTTAAAGTCAGCCAGCTATGGACTAAAAACAAGAACCACAATAAATTTCACCTCCTTTAAATTGTGGATGTTGTATTCTAGTGACAGGAGAATGAGCAATACAGACCTTCAGAAATATAATGAGTGAACAAGCAAAAAGAAGGAAAGTATATTACTCAAGAATAAGCTAGACAGCACCAGGATTTACTGAGCAGGTAACAAAAGATGATCTAGTAAGATGGAAATCAGCAATAATTCTCAGATAAAAACAGAGATAGTGTCCAAAGTGGAAGATATGATTAATAACACAAAAGAAGACATCAGGAACATGATAGACTCTCATATTAGGAAAGCAATGGAATCTGTTAAACAGCTTCAAACAAACTTCCAGGAGATAAAAAACTCCAGTGAAAGACTGAAAAATAAGATGGATGAATATGAAGACCAAATATCAGACAGAAGATAGGATTGCAGCCAGTGAACAGGAAAGGAATAATTCATAGAAAATAGCAAGGGACCATGAGAAATCAATCCAGCAGCTGCTAGCTGATGCAAAGAGGAACAACATAAGACTGACTCCATTCAATGAGGAGACAATGCAAAAGATATAAAAACACTGTTCACAGATGTAATGGCAGAAAACTTTACAGGAGAAGGAAAAGAACCTGACACACAAATAAGTGAGGTGTATAGGACTCCAAGTGGCCATAATATAAAAAATCTACACCCAAGTAAATAGTAACCAAATTTCCAGAAATACAACAGAAGAACAAAATATTGAAGGCACTCAGAGAAAATAAACAAATCATTTACAAAGGATAGTTCATAAGAATCACAACACACTTCTCAATACAAATACACAAGTCAAAAAAAGCCTAGAGTGAAGCATTTCAAACCTGAAAATAATCTCCAACATATTTTGAAGTATCTTGCAAAACTATCCTTAAAAATTGACAAGAAAATGATATTTCCAAGACAAAAAAAAAACCTAAGAAACTTCACAAATACAAAACCTGCACTCTAAAAAATTCTAAACAATATCTTACAAAATAGACATTGAGTGTCACAATCCCATGAAACCCAGCACAGTGAACTCATTGGGCAAGGCAAGAAACTGAGTAAAAAGAGGGGAAAGTAAAGAATAAGAGAGCCAAGAACAGGAAAACATCATGACAGGGCTAAATCAGTATATATCAGTTATAACCATCAATGTCAATGGCCTCAATGCACCAATTAAAAGATATAGGCTGGCAGAATGGATTAAGAAGCAAGATCCAACAATATGCTGTATACAAGAAACACACCTAGTGCCGGGCGTGATGGCTCATGCCTGTAATCCCAGCACTTGGGAGGCAGAGACAGGAGGATTGCTGAGTTCAAAGCTTGCCTAGGCTACATAGTGAGCTGAGTGAGAGCCAGCCTGAACTACAAAGTGAGACCCTGTCTCAAAAAAAAAAAAAAGAAAAGAAAAGAAAAGAAAAAGAAACACCTAATTCAGAAAGAAATCCACAGACTGAAAGTAAAAGAATGGAAAACAATTACCCATGCTATAGGAAACCACAGAGAGAGAGAGAGAGAGAGAGAGAGAGAGAGAGAGAGAGAGAGATTTCAAACCAAAACTAATTAAGAAAGATAAAAAAAGACAGTACATCTTCGTACAGAGAAAATCCAAAAGGAAGACAAGACATTCATAAGTATTTATGCACCAAATTCTAATGCACACAACTATATAAAACAAATATTAATGGACATGAAAAAACCCCATACCCCACTGTCAGAATTAGATTGACTGGACAAAAAATTGATAATGAAATACTTGAGGTGAACCAAACCTTTGAATAAATGATTTTAATAGATATCTACAGAGTATTTCACCCCACAAAAAATCAGAATATACATTTTTCTCAGCTGCTCATAGGTCATTCTCCAAAACAGACCATATACTAATTCATAGAGCATTGTTTAAGTAAATGCAGAGGAACTGAAGTTATCTCCTGTACATTGTCAGACTACAGTGCCTTGAAATTGGAGATCAATAGAAAAAGAAATTTTAAGCACTTCATAAACACATGGAAATTGAACACTCCCCCAAGCAACCAATAGATCAACCAATGAAATTGAAGAAGAAATTAAACAGTTTTTACAATTAAAGGATAATGCCAATCTAACATATAGAAATCTATGGAACACAATGAAAGCAGTTCTATTAGGAATATTCATAATAGGGAATGCTCATACTAGAAAAGCAGAACAGACTCAAATAATAACCTAATTCTGAACCTCAAACTACTAGAAAAAGAGGAGCAAGATTAACCCTAACCTACAAGGAAGAAATTATAAGGATTAGAGCAGAAATTAATCTAAAGGAAACTAACAGAAGAAAACAAAAAAAAATCAATGAATCAAAGAATTCATTTTTGAAAGACTAAATAAAATTAACAAACCCTTACCAACCTTAACAAAAAAAAGGAAGAAAAAGGTTCAAATCCATGGAATCAAGAATGAAAAGGGGGCCGGGCGTGGTGGCTCACGCCTGTAATCCCAGCACTCGGGAGGCAGAGAAAGGAGGATTACTGAGTTCGAAGCTTGCCTAGGCTACGTAGTGAGCTCAGAGCCAGCCTGAACTACAAAGCGAGACCCTGTCTCAAAAAA
>PVIC010051097.1:0-12591 GCA_004025085.1 Thryonomys swinderianus
GGCCCTGATAAAATAAATTTTAAAAAATAAAATTTAAAATGTAATGTGTGATTGCATAAAATAAAATTATAAAAATATAATTAATATTAGTATAATTAATATAAATATGCAGCTGATTATGAATATACAAATCACATAATTAATTGTAATATAATTATATAATATATAATTAATATAAAAATATGTCAACTATATATGTATATATAAAATTCTTTCACCACATTAAAACACTAAAATAAAAAAGAATCATCCTAAGAAATTAAGAATGTGTACAAAGTGTTAGCTTCATAAAATTTGTAGGAAATTTTTTTAAGTTGTAAAAGAAAAACATTTAAAACCAACTATGCTAGTTAATCTTCACTGTCAACTTGATTGGCTTGAAAGACACCTAGGAGATCAGTAAAGTGCAACTTGGGATGTGTCTTGGTGTTATCTTTGGGAGTTTGCATTATTCGTTTTTATTTTGCTCATCCGTATTTTTTATTTTTTCTCAAATCACCATGTGATGTTATAATTATTATTGTTTGTCTTTCTTTATTTTTACAGTACTGAGGATTAAAGCCAGGGCCTCAGTGAGTGCGAGGTAAGTGCTCTACAACTGACTGACATTTCAGCTCATTTTATTTTGAGCTAAATTCCCCAGGCTGACTCAAAATTTGTGATTCTCCTACCTCAGCCTCCCAAGTAGATGAGATTATAGGTATGTGCTATATAATTTTTGTAAATTTATATAAGATAGTAATAGAAACTGACAAGAGTTAGCATTGCTTTTAAGCAAGAACCCCTAAAAATGTGGTTTTCTGGGAGCATAAAATAAATGTTTGGATAAAGTACATATAAGGCCAAATGTAGTTTGGGGTCTACAAATGTAGTTTTGGGTCTACAACAGAACTTCTACAATGCCAGGGTAAGGTGGCTAATCTTTATGCTGTAAACAGTATGAAACACTGGAAGCTTTTTGTTCACAGAAGTGTCATGAGCACCGTTGTTTAATTTAGACAGATATTTCAGGCATAGAACTGGTCTTGGTCTCTAACTGGATTGAAGAGAAAGAGGAGAAAGCAGCAGCCAATGTTTACAACTCTAAACTTGGAAACTTAAGGCCTGTGGCAGACTGTTAAGACTTAGACAGGCCTAGAAGAAAAGCAGGGAGTCTGGACAGACAAAACAAAGCGGGTGAGTAAGCCGGACTCTGGAGCCATACTCCAGCAATGGGCAGCAGCTGTTGTCTCCTGCTGGAACTTTGACATGAATCCTTTTCAGAGGACATACTTAGGGTCTGTATGTGTGAAGTTTGTACAGTTTTTGTAAGCTTCAAGCTTCCTGGTCTAATATTAGATTTTGGATTTAACAATTTAACAACACAACTCAATTATGCCACATAAATTTTCAGTAATTTTAAATGCATAAATAGAAGTGTTGATACTGTGTTTTTGATAGCACCAAATTTTCCCCAGACAATGAAAAATTCTGAGACTGAAATTTAGAGAGATCAGAGAAACAGAACAAACTATAGAAAAAATAATTTCTTTAATCTTCAGCATCTAAAACTGAAAGACATTGAAGGATGCAAAGCATGAAAAAGTCAAAAAGGAAAATGAGAAGCATAATTTTTTAAATTTCTTCACTGATATTTTAGTACAATTCTTGACTCATTTGTTCTTTGCTCTTTTCCAAAGAACAGGCTTGTCTTGTCTCTAATATATTCAGTCATTTATAATTTCAGAAAAGCTCTTTTGGGTCATTCTATACTGGATTTTAGAGAGAAAGCACTACATTAAATGTTATGTCTTCTTAGTAGCTTGATGATCTCCACTGTAGACTAGAAAGTTGGTGCAATAAAACTTCATTCTGCATAATCACTAAGCTCTAAAAGCATTTATTGGCTAAAGAACACAAGATTAATCTGTACCCAAGAATTTAAACAGAGAGAGGTTTTCAAATAGAAGAGCCTGTCCAGTTGTAAAAACTATAGGAAAGTTTAGGCTACAAAGAAGTAATGGGTTGATGTTCTTTTTTTTTTTGTAGTTCAGGCTGGTCCTGAGCTCACTATGTAGCCCAGGCAAACCTCAAACTCAGCAATCCTCCTGCCTCTGCCTCCTGAGTGCCAGAATTACAGGCACGAGCCACCCAC
Organism: Thryonomys swinderianus; assembly: GCA_004025085.1. Taxonomy (NCBI): domain Eukaryota; kingdom Metazoa; phylum Chordata; class Mammalia; order Rodentia; family Thryonomyidae; genus Thryonomys; species Thryonomys swinderianus. The sequence goes on from PVIC010051097.1 coordinate 2,135, forward strand.
ACGCCTTGCACTGTGGTATGTTGTACTGCTTGCTGGTTGGTGTGAGTCACCATGCCCAGTATTATTACATGTGGTTATCAGGGATCAAACCAGGGTCCTTGTGCTTGCTAGGCAGGCACTGGAACTACTGAGCTAAATCTCTGGCCTGGCTCAGCTATTTTTGAGTTTTGATAATGAATACCACCTCCACCCCCTTTTTCAAAAACCAGGCAGTTGTGTGGGGGGCAACAGATATTGTCACCTGGATACAACAGAGGCATTATTTTAAATAGCAGAAATGGGCCCACCCAACATGTCATCAATTTCAGCCTTCAACTGAGATGTCAGAGAAAGTCTGAGAAGCCTGTTAGGGGAAATATTGTAGGAATCATGACAGAATACACCTTGCAATGGCCTGCAATCCTGAGGGGAGTGTAGAGCTCATAGTTCATATAACACAGAAGTTGATTTTTTTTTTTTGGAGACAGGGTCTCATTTTGTAGTTCAGGCTGACCCTGAGCTCACTATGTAGCCCAGGCAAGCCTCGAACTCACAGAAATCATCCTGCCTCTCCCTCCCAAATGTTGGGATTGTGGGTGTGAAGCACCACACCTGGCATTGTGGTATGTGGTACTGAGGGCCAAACTCGACCTTGCAATTTTGAGGCAGGTGCTGGAACCACTGAGCTAACTCCCTGGCCCAGGAGCTGATTTTTTAAAAGTTACTTCATAACTATTATAACCGACAGAACAGTGGAGTGCCACAGTTCTGGCAGAGGAAACCATCACATACACCCCATATTACTGGGAAAACCTCATTTTTCTGGGCAACAGTAACAAAAGCAGATCTCCTCAAATTTCTGAGTTTAACATTTCCCCCACTCCTCTAGTGCATTTATTTTTTTACATATTTATAAAGTCTCTCTACACTACTTGTGAACAGTATCTTCAAATAATAATGTCAAAATGTATAAATGGTTATCACTTGCAAAATGCTGTCAGAAAAATTCTGTCATTAAGTAAGGCACACGTTATATCACTATGGTGCAAAGCCCATGGCCTCTGCTTCTAGTTCTCTGGGAGACTCTAGCCTCAGTAAGAAATGTTTCACACTTTCTGGCTTCACCAAAACTTACAGAGAAAGACAAGCATTGGATGAATGGCTTAGGAAAGCTCTTTGCCGGAAGGACTTGTCAGATTCTTCTCCGAGGAAACTACACGGCGTGAGCTTGGGGGAACGTGACCTCTAAACTGCTGCTATTCAAGATGTGACCGAGGGAGCCAAGAATCCCTCAGGGCTCATAACTGGCCAGCAATTCACAAAAGACATCAATTTAGAGCTCTTCACTAATGACAGTCTGAATCTGTTAATTTCATGCTGTCAGGGGCTCTCCAGTGTTTTGGGGGTGTTTAACATCATCCCTGGTATCTACCGCTAGATGCCAGTAGCACTAGAACCACGGCCATGGCAAAACACAAGTCTTTTGACCCTGCCAGTGTGTCTGGGATTGAAGACCACTGAGCTAGACAAATGGAATCATAGTTTAGATAATAATCAAATATCTGTGCTCTTGGAGTATCCTTTGTGCTAGTCTGTCGTGTGAGTCTCAGAGAGGGTGCAATGGCCTTAGTACACAAAAGTTAGGGTGCAAGGATTCCGATCCCTGAATTGGTCACTGTCATTGGAACTAACACTGCCTGAGCTGAGTACCACAGGGAAATGAATTTCTCACTGTTACCAGGGCCATACAGCTGTATAGGCTGTAAGCTGCACAATTCCAGAAGGTGTCATAGACTGTGATGGAATGGAGCCCCTAAAATTGTGGAGTTTCTCAGCCCTAGATGTCTGAACGTTTCAGCCATCTGTCTCCTGTCTGGTAGACAGCATCCTGGGAAAAAGGAAAAGTGAAACTAGTAAACAATATATATGGGTCAGGAAATCATGAATCACTTTCCACTTTAAAACAGGATTCCACTTCCAGATGGCATCACATTTTAAAATTTTAATACGGAACTTTACTTCTGAAAACCCTTGTGATTTTTTTCTTTTTACTATTCCTGTGTAGTTCCCAGGGCTCTACAGGGCTGCTTAAAAACTGAGGAAGACAGGCAATGTAGCAGAGTGAGATGATCCAGAATGATGTTTCTCACATCAAGGATGTGTGTCTGGCCTTCAGCAGGCTACTCAATTCAGCTGTCTGGTAATAAATTGGAAAGGACAGCAATTATTCTCTCACCAGAGAACTGTGAGGATTAACCAAGAACTGAGATAATGACCCTACCTTTGCACTGTAAAAAAAATAAACCACAATACAAATGCTGATCAATTTAGTAAGTAGCTCAAGTTGCTTGATAATTTAGTAAAGATTTGAGATGCTAAAAGCCTCTCCCTTCTAAAAGGTATTTATTTTTTAAATTTTTGGAAATTCCTTCATGATGTTGATACATTATATTATCCTATTACAAATCATAAAGTTTCTTTTACTGAGAACATATTAAACACTCTTATAGCTAGGAGCTTTATCCAAATTTACCGAATAGAAAATTGCCTCCCCTTAGCCTACAAGTGCTTTTCTCCATAGTGTAATATGGGATCATTTTTAAATATTTGAAAAGAAGACATAATGTCATCCTCCCCAAGAACTACTGTCAGCACATCTCTGTAGTCTCTTTTGTTACAGTATATTATATATTTATAGGTATTATATATTATTGAGATTATGCCATTGAATCAGATTCTTTATCCCTACTAAAAAGCAAAGTCATTTAAAGTCCTAAAAATATTTTAACAGTTACATAATATTTCTACAAATGAATGTTCCATAATTTATGAACTATTATGTCACCACTATTTTAACTACTCTTTGTAGTCTTTCATTTTTTAAAAAAATTCCTACTTCTTAGGAATAAAATCATAAAGTTAAATGATTCGAATTTGTCTTAAAGGTCATGGTTTCAATTTGATTCCAAAAAAAGATTATATCAAGTTGTACACCATTTAATAATATTAAAATGTACCTAACAAGCACTGATTATTCTCAATTTTAATGTATTTATTCTTTTAATTTGTATATATTTGATTTCTTTATTAGTCATTAATATCTGTTTTTACTTTAATGGTCTGATCATTTTTTATTGTATATTCATATTTTTATTGATTAATATGCATTCTTTCTGTATAAAGGGTATTATTTGCATCTTTATATTTATGGGAAGAATTTCCCAACCTATGACTTTCTTGTTAGTACTGTATACTTTTTAAACATTCTTTAGGTTTAATGTTTGTGTTATCAAAGCTATTGTTATTTTTCTTGTGAATTTGAAATGACTTTTAAGTTTAGGGAGATATCTTTTTCATCCTTAGATTAAACATTTTCGTTTACCTGCATGCTCCTTAAGTTTCATGTAGTTTTGGTTATAAACACTTAAAACCCACATTCACATTCTTGACACCTAGAAAGGGAGGATTCCAAAACTGAATTTTTGGAATAATAATTATTTTAAAATACAAAATGATAAAAATTCAAGTTCTTTGAATATAAACACTAGCGTTATAAATCCAGAGTAAACAGCAATCTTTTAAATTTTTTCCATACCCAGTGATCATACTCATAATAATTATGTGGGGGGTTGGTACACGTACATAACACAGCTTAATTCTTTCTACATCCCCTTCTCCCATCTCCCTTCCCTCTATCTGTAGACCCTGTCCCACTGCAAAAGATCTACCAAAACAGTAAGCTTTAAGTCAAACTCAAAGAGATTTTTCAAAAGATCTACACATTCTGGAAGATAAAAGTTTTGTGTTCCAAAGAAATGCGAAGTTCTGGAACACACACTTAAACCATGAACCAGAAAGTGGTGCGATCTCATGAGCGGGGAAATAAGAGTCCTCTCTGGCCTAGATGGAGCTTAGAGCTAATCACACAGATACTCTATTGGAATAGGACTTCACATGAGTCTGTAAGCAATGAGCCTTGCAGGGGCCAGAGGCAGCTCCCAAAGAATACAAATGGCAGCAAGTTTGGTTTAAGGATAGCGCCCTCTGCAACAGCTCCCAGTGGACTGAACAGGAGATTTGGATGTCTTCTACTGACTTTTAAGAAATGTGCTGAAAGTAACTGAGGCTACATCAGTTGCTGAGGACTCACAACCACTGGGGACAGGGTGGCCTGTATCAAGGATGATGAGGAGCAGCCCAATCTAGGAGCCAGGCTTAGCAAAGTCAGGAGAGACCTGCACTCATAAAGGCGTCACTGTGCCTGGGAAGACAGAGAACAGCCATTCTCTGGGAAGCACAGGGCAGACGCTGTGAACAGAGAAGCCAGCCCCAAGACCATTTGTGCAAGCTATACCTTACTGGCATCAACACGGACCTCCCTGCAGGTTATGGCCATCCCTGACACTCTAGAGGAACCAGATGTGCACCCAGGGTGGGAGAAAAGACAAAAGGAACCTTAAGAGAGTAACTTCATATGAAAAGCGGTCACATAGAATCACCCAGATTAAGTTTTCTGCCCTAAGAGAAAATGAGGACTCACGGGTCATGTGAATTTTCATGATATTACATCATTATATAAAACGTATAGGAAATAAAGAGATCCTGTATAAAATAAATACAGTATAAATATATGTAATATGTAATTAATGTATCTTTTCCCACTGACTGAGAAAATATGTCAAATACCTGCTTCTCAGCAATTCAACTATTTTTTATCAATGAGCCTAAAATGGTGTTTAAGAGATTTAGCCCCAGAAACTTGAGCTTGCTCAATCTCGCAGCTGTCGTGACTCCATTCACACTTGCACTGAAGCCAGCTCTCACCGGATTCTGTTCATCTCACTCAGTGACATCACATTATAGCTGGGAATTTAGCCATGGGAAGAGTATTTATTTCACAGTAACCAGTTGATGCTACAAATCCGTGCTTTTGTTTTCAGAGAGCAGTTTACCAGGACATTACAGATTAAGTCTCTGAAGGGGCCCACAGGCTATCTACTGCCTACAGCAACTAGCCTATAACAAATAGATTAGAAGTCTCAACTTCACGGGACCACTATCTGAAACACTTATTTTTAATGCAGCAACTCCATGAAAAAGTAATTTGAAGACATGTAATCTAAGGAAGTCTGAGGATAGACTTTGTTTTCCTCTTTCTATTCAGATCAGACAAAAATTGGAAATGACTTTAGGAACCAAACATTCACCTGGGACAGCTTAACCACTGAACTAAAGCATGCAGGCCCTTTCAACAAATCCTCTTTCTGTACTCTCCTTGAGAGAGAGGATTCTTGGAGGTTACTAAGATAGATAGTGTCTGTAGTAGAATCAGTGGGAAATAAAGACAGCTTTGACCTAAAAGCATGTAACACTTTGGGTTGTGAAGGGAGAATGAATAATATCTTCTTGTACCAGTCTGTCTCAGGAGGTCTTGTGTTATTAAATGTAACTGCTTGAACAAATAGTTCCTCTGCTCCTGGGGGAATTGGTTCTTGTTTGGCTATTCCCAGGACAAGCTCCACAAGGGCAATTAGTCAAATAGACTGCATCAGATTCAAGCCTTCTGCTTACTTCTCTAGAAGTAAGAATCAGAATCCCTACAGATAGCCTTATCTACCTATAACACACAGCTAGCCAAAAGGGACTCAGTAGTACAGGTCTGTGGCAGGAGTCCGAGCACAGCCACCAGGAGAACTCTGTCACAGTGGGTCCGTGTCTTTCATTTTCACATATTTCTTCCCCATAGTGCCCTCCCCACTGAGGCAGCTCTTTTAAGCAGTTCCTCACCCTTTGTCCAATCTCCTCCAAACCCTATATGTCCCCTCAATTTAACTTTAACATGATAGGCTAGTAGACCCAGAAAAAGTCTCCGCATATTTTTCTCCAATCTTCCTTCTACAGTAAGGTGCAAAGAAAGGTGATCACTTGCTCAAAGTAACAGCACAGCTTGACAAAGGTAGAAACAGAACTTAGGACTGTTGAGTCCTAGTTTGGGGCTCCCCCTGCAGAAACTCTTCCCTTCTCTATTACGCTGTCTTCCTTGGAGGTGGGAGGGAGAAGTGGCACCCTTGGGAGGAGGGAAGCAGCCTCGTCTTCGTTAGCTGTATACTGTAGAAGTCACGGGTTTGGTGCATTGCTAACCCTGAAAGAAGGACGAGTCTCCCAAACGCTCAACTAATGGAAAATGATTTCATAGGATTTAAATTGTGATGAAACTAGTTTCTCATTAATCAGCTAAGTCATGTTTTAAAATTTCTGATGCATCCCAAAATAATTATGTTACAAAGGCACAAAAAAGGAAAAGTAAACTAGTACCTGCTTTTAGAAATAATTCAAGAACAAATAAACAGAAAGTCTCATTTTTTTACCTAATAAGAAATTTCCCAAGAGCCCCTTTTATGATACCAGTGACAGAAAAGAAAATTCTTTGATTTTACAGTCTGTAGAATAAATTCTTTCTAAAAAATACTTTAAAAACTCTAAGAAATCAACTTGAAAGCCACCTTAAAGAAATTCCTAAGGTTGTTCTGTAAGTCCCCTTCTATATACTTACTAAATATATACACATCTTTGAAAATAATTAAATAAATCATTGTGACTCCAAGCTAACTGAAACATTAGAAAAAGAAAATTATTTCATTGTCTACTATTTTACAAATTGCTTTTTAAAACACTTACTATAAATTATAAGGGTAAGTTTTCACATCCTACTTTTTTTTTTTTTTTTTTTTGGAGAAAGGGTCTTGCTTTGTAGTTCGAGCTGGCCCTGAGCTCACTATGTAGTCCAGGCAAGCCGCCGTGAACTCAGCAATCCTCCTGTCTCTGCCTCCCAAGTGCTGGGATTACAGGCGTGAGCCACCACACCCAGCTCATATCCTACATTTTAATAGAAGAAAAAGGGGTCTGAGCTTTCATTTCTTTATTGTCTGATTTACATTGGATGGCTCCCATTGTCCGGTGCAGTAGCTCATTTCTATATCATATACAGAAATTACCAAATTTCAAAGCAAGTGTGTGTGTGTCCATCCAGAGCCCCAGGAAGTGACTTCCTCTCCTTGAATCAAACTTACTGAGTTTCCCAGGCCGGCCCAGGATCATGGAGCTAATTAGCCTCAGAATGAGAAATCGAATTATTATCTCCTGACTCTAGACTGTATGACTCTAACCATTCCCATGGAATTTATAACCAATTGCTCCAAGTTTTCATTACATACCTGAAAATTATACTACTTCTAACAAATACTTATTCATCATAATTAGATACCCTTAGATTATGCATCATGCATCATCAGAATGTACTTGTTTTATCAGCAACTCTCCTCTTTCTTATACAATCACATCTGTTGTGGTGTGTGTGGAGGGTGTGGAGCTCAATGCATAGAATCAGTTCTGGAATCTGAACCCTAACTCTGTAAGATTGGAAAAGTTAGGTAAATTGAAGTACTTGAGCTTATAGAGCTTCCATTTTCTTAACCAAAAGCTGAATGATTAATGCCTCGTTTGAAGAGATAAATGCAAAGCCCCAAGACTGTTTCTTGATAAGGAAGCAATCACCTTGGAAATTTGAAACCTACCAGTGTCCTGGTCAACCTGAATTAAGGAGTTCACTCGCTGATCACATATTTATTAAGTGCTTTGTTAATGGTAGACATTGTGGTAAATGCCATGTGAGGGGGTAATTTAAATATTTTTATAGAATCCAAGATGACTTGTCTCCAGAGAATAACCTCAAGTCTAGGAACAAAGCCACCATAAGCCAGAGTCACGGGTCAAGGTCATATACATGTGTAGGCTTAGAGCCTTACATCCATAAACTTAGGCCACAGCAGGTAAGGCTGGCTTAATATGAACCTCTACAAACCACCAAGATCGAAATGTTTTGTCTACCCAGTATGGTTCAAGCCTCACAAGTGTATATTCTGACACTACTGAAAGTACTTCTGCATAAATATTTTGCCCTCCCCCATTTTCTTGTTTAATTTTCAGTGTGGGAATTTTCAATTCCATGCTTATGGAATGCCCCTGCCAATTACAACCTTACTTGTAATAAAACAGGGATTTATAATAAAACAGGATATATGTCAAAGAGTAGCAAATGGAAGGCCATTCTGCTATTCTTTATTATGCTAACCACTGAGTTGAGGTTGTAATTTATTTAGAGAATTAAGTAGGTTTCTTTAATCCAAACTCAAGAATTAAGCAGACTAGCCAATCAAGTCACAGGTATAATGAACAACTGCCTCAGAAACACTTGAGTTGTGGGAAAGCAAGTGAAAACTTATGTCCTGTGGGCAACTCTCTCTCTCACAAAAGATAATCCATAAGATGTATTAATCATCTTTCCTGTAGGAGTAGGTGAAATAACGAAGAGAGGATAAGGATGTGTTGTTAATTGAACTCCATTAGGAGAGAAAACATCAGGAGAGGAAACATAGGGAGGAAATGCTTCTTCCCTACACAATACACCACATGGGGACCCAAATATCTTCTGTAGTGTAGTCAACAAAACATATTAAAAGGTGCTACTGTTCCACATTAGTATTTCTGTAGTTGCTTAATGTACAAGAATATATGTGAATAAGCATATAATTCTACAACAGTAAACAGAAGACTGTATAAATTATTTGTGGAAGGCTTACCATGAACTCTAATGAGTGTCACTTAAAATATCTGTCATTTTTCTTCCCTGTATTATAATGTGACCCATCAAAACATAATCTGAAGAGATTCCTAAGCTTAGAAGCATAAAAAAAATAATGGTGACCTTTTATTTCATAAATTGACAATTTATTTTCAAACTGCAATGTCCTTTCAGACTTCTAATTTAAAGGTCAGTAATGGATACATAGCTTTGACCTGAACACATTAATGTTGCATTTTAAAAGCAGAGTAAAATGGACCCATGTGATGCTTGTCAAATTTAGAACCTTTATCACTTAATAATGTCATGGTCCCTATCACTATACAGTATCAAGTGGCCTCCTGAACTGGAGGCTGGTGTTTTGGGTCAATGTAACCAAGATACAAAGGAATGGTGAGGACATCTGACCTTTCAGAAAGTCTGAGGATCGATGATATAGAAGATCACCTGCTCATGGCTTCCAAAGAAAGCGTAGGAGGAAATGCTGTGCCATTTGGCTGTTTATGGTGAGTAAATATTTCCCTGGCAGAATAGAATACAAAATCTGGGCTTGGGGCTGGAGATTTAGCTCACTGGTTCTGGTGCCTGCCTCGCAAGCACAAGGTCCTGAGTTTGATCCCCAGTAACCACATACAATGCTGGGCGTGGTGACTCACGCCCACCAGCAATCAATACCACATACCAAAGTGCCAGGCGTGATGGCTCATGCCTGTAATCCCAGCACTTGGGAGGCAGAGGCAGGAGGATTGCGGAGTTCGAGGCTTCCTTGGGCTACATAGTGAGCTGAGGGCCAGCCTGAACTACAAAGCGAGACCCTGTCTCAAAAAAAAAAAAAAAAAAAATCTGGGCTTGGACCAGGTGACTCATGAAGTCTCCTTTGGTCCTTAATAGGTAGAGTTAGAATTCTACTGATCAGTTTGAAAAATCACTTAGTACTGACTAATTTGCTGTGACTCCCCAGTGAACTCTGTTTCCAGTGTGGAAAAGAAAAATGGAGCTAAGAGGAAGCTAGGAAAGAAGAAAGACAAAAATCTCATCTTGAAGACTGACATTCTAACCAGAAAATATACATGGTCATTGGAAAGAATTCTAAAAATTTGTTCAGTAAAAAAGTTTAAGGACTTCAATAACATCATTTATGATCTTTATCCTGTCCTTCTACATTAAGAGTTAGGTGAGACAATGCCGGACGTGATGGCTCACGCCTGTAATCCCAGCACTCAGGAGGCAGAAACAGGAGGATTACTGAGTTCGCGGTGGCTTGCCTGGGCACCATAGTGAGCTCAGGGCCAGCCTGAACTACAAAGCAAGACCCTGTCTCAAAAAAAAAAAAAAAGAGGTGAGATAAGCTTATATAAAGTTTATGCAAAACATCTGAGCAATAATAATATGAATATTGGTTTTAAAATACTATTATTAAATGCCTTAATTAATTAATTATAAAACAATGTGGAAGAAACCAATAAAGGGGCACCTATGGGAGGAATGCTTATAACTGTGGAACACACTGAGAAAATGAAGAGAGCACGTTTCAAGACTGACATACAAAGGAGGAAAGAATCTACAATAGTTACCCACCAACTCTGATCGCTCAGAGTGGCCTTCCTTGACACTGTTCCATGTCACAAACTTCCCTGCACCAAGTGTTTTCCAGCACCCTTCTGACTCCTTCCTAGCTTCCATAACCTCTGAGTTATTTTGTTTACTTCAGTATATTCTTATTTATTTATTGCCCATCTTACCCCAACCAGAGGATGAGCCCCAGGAGGGCCAGGCATTGCCATATGGTGGTTTTGTTCCTAGACTTGAGGTTATTCTCTGGAGACAAGTCATCTTG
>PVIC010051098.1:0-12589 GCA_004025085.1 Thryonomys swinderianus
TTATCAGCCATCAGAAAAAGTAGAATAACTATCAGAAAAAAATCGATGGTCATTTGTACCATCGACTTATTTATGTTTATGTATTTTAAATAAATATTTTCCGAGGTCTGTGAAAAACAAAGTATTACATTTAGGCATAGCCCTAGGTTTAAGACCTCTTTTAAGAGAGTAATTAATATCTCCGTGACTAATCACTGACAGAAGGGGTTGACATATCCTCCAGTTCTTGGCTTAATTGCCATTAAGTTGGGGAGATCTGGAACAATTACTACAAATTAGAAAAATCATCCTACTCTAGTCAAGTATGTTCAGTAGTTATCAGATTCTTCAGTAGTTTCATATATTTTTTGAAGCTGGTGATAACCTATCATCTAGTTCTGGAATTTTGGTATTTGGAGCCTCAAGAAAATTCAACTTTTCCCATAATCAAGAATAGAGTAGAATAGAAAAAAAATCAAATTTAATTAGAGTTAGTGATTCTGTTTTGACCCAGTTATATAAGAAGTGGAAGCTACACAATTACAAAAAATTCATGGAAACTAGGAAAGTGTATTTGGATATACTTTAGTACAATGTTTGACAATCTTAGGGAGTGGAGAAAAACGCTTAATCGTGACTATTAGCAGGTCACAATCATTTTTCCTTCTGGGAACTATTTTATTCCATAGCACACAGTACAAGGGTCAGGCTAGAGGAGTTGGTACTGCCATCCTAGGGAAGGAGAAGGGACAAAGGGATTCATTCCTTCAGAGAGACCCGTAAGTTAGGCACAGAAGTAGTTACACACTATCTCCCTTCAATGGACATAACATTAACACTCTTGTTCTTATCTCTAGTTTAAAACAAGTTCCAGACAGAACAAAACCTTAGACTTCATGTTGGTCTTCCTGGCATCAAAATAACTTTGCTCAAACTTCCTATTGACAAACTTCCTATTGACGTCAACAGAGAGTAGAACTTGGATTTTGAGATGGGTTAGGTCGGAACTGAGGCTTCCCTGGCTGCAGAGTCTAGACACGTTTATCCTGGGTGGAATATTCCTGGGGTGCCCACCCCCCCCGCGGAGTGTACACACCCAGTCTAGATCTGGAGAGCAGTGACGCATCCCCAAGACACTGACAGGTAACACAGGACGCACGTGGAGAAATCTGGAGTCGTGTGGCTTCATGACACGTGGGGGCTGTTAAGAACCACGCAGTATTGAAACGGAAGTTGGTGATATGAATCCCTTTTTAAAGCATGAACTCCAGGAGCTATTCATCATACCATTGCTTCCAATAGCAAAAATTATTTTCCCATCGAAAGAATGGATAAAATACTCTTCTGAATGAAGGGAGATAAATGAATGTTACATCTATCAGTGTGACTGCATCTCAAAATACATAATGTAAGATCTCAAATGTTTCCAAAAAATAGCATTAATATAAATTTTAAAACACAAAACAATTGTATATAATTAAATTTTTGATTTTGATTTATTACAGAAGAATTACTATTAAAGTGTGTAGTCAAATGTTACCATGGCCAAGGTGGTAGGAGCCTTGGGATTGTATGGTACTCAGGAGAGCCTATTTTTAACTATGGCACTTTATTTCTGTTTTAAAACATCAGGTGCAGATGTGGCAAAGTGGTAAATTTGGCATATGATAATGATATCTACTATATTGTAGCAGGAAATATCTACTCATATTGATAACATTTAAAAACATATTCTTAACTGTCACTTTTTGTGCCTTTTGATTCAATTTCTTAAGCACTCTTTATCTTATAGATTCTTTTTTTTTTTTTTTTTTTTGAGACAGGGTCTTGCTTTGTAGTTCAGGCTGGCTCTCAGCTCACTATGTAGCCCAGGCAAGCCTTGAACTCAGCAATCCTCCTGTCTCTGCCTCCTGAGTGCTGGGATTACAGGCGTGAGCCACCACGCCTGGCACTGTGGTATGCGGTATTGATTGCTGGTGGGCGTGAGTCACCATGCTCAGCACTGTATGTGATTACTGGGGATTGAACTCAGGACCTCGCGCTTGTGAGGCAGGTGCCGGAACCTCCAGCCTATCTTATAGATTCTTACATTACATATCTAATCATGAAATCCACAAATAATAATTATTTTATGTGTTTCAAACTGTGTGTGTGTGTGTATATACATATACATATATGTGTGTGTATACATATATATATATATATATATATATATATCTCACATGCAATTAGATTGGTTTGAATCAATAAATGTTTTCCATTCTAGGTCTTAGAAGTCCAAGTTTTAACATTTCATCCGTAAGTTTGCTATAAGAATTTTATAGGTACTCTGTATATACAGTATCTAAAAATAAACCACTGATAATGCAGGTGGCATGAAATTTTTGTTTGGGCATAGTTCTTCATAATAATTTTGAAAATATTCCTCCATTGTCTTCCACTTTTTAGTATTTTGCTGAGAAATCCAAAATCATTCAGATTTTTCAGTTCCTTTACAGAATATTTTTCCCCTACAAAAGAGATAGGATCTTTATGCTGAGTGCAGAAATATCATGCCAAAATGCCTTCTTATAGATCTTTTCATGTACCATGTTGGCTCTGTGGGATCTTTCATTCCAGAAAGGCATCTTTTCAGTTCTAGTGAATTTTATTATACTTGAAAAATATCTTCCCTTATTTTGGTCATTCAAATATCAATATTTGGATATTATACTTCCTGGATTAGGGCTTGAGTTTTTTGTTGTTGCTTTTTTAATCTATCCCATCCCATTCCCTGTCTCTCAGTATTTTCTTCTAGGATATTTTCTCAACCTGGAGGCTGTGCTTATCTCATCAAATCTTATTTTTTTAAGATTTAATTTCCAAGATCTTGTTTTGTGAGTTCATCTTTCTGTAGCAGTCTCTGTTTTATGGACACGGTAATTTTATCTTTCTGATGATGTGTTATAGTTTTGTAATAGTTTCATCTTTCTCCCTTAGAATCTCTATTATAAAATAATTCTTGTTTTAGGTGGTTTCTGAGAACTTATTTGCTTTTGTGTTAGAGTTGTTCACCACGTACTGGTGTTTTGCATATACTTATGAGTAAGCTGCCTAAGTTGGTGAGAAGTTCCTTGGGTTTGAGCAGGACTTAGCGTCTGGCTATAGTTTAAGTAACAAAACAGGAGATTAGGAGATTCTCAGGGGTCTGTACCTTTGTTATTGTTTTCTTGGCTGGATTATTAATTCATTCCAAAATAAATTGTATAATTTCAGATTTGGTCCTATAAGCTAGCTGTCAGTTTTCTGAGACTAAGGTATAGGAAAATTTAGAACTATTTAATCCTTTTAAAATAAGGTATTCCATGTATCAGGTTGGCCAAGTCCATCTCCCCTATGATTTGACCTCTTACAACGAACCCTTATATTATAACTGGCTTCACATAAGAGCAACTTGGGTTACAACCAGAATTTTAGTTTTAACAACGAACAAAGTCTTGAATTACGACCCAAAGCTGCTTGTGCTTCCAAATGGTCTCAGATACAGATCTAATCCTGAAATAGTTCTGGAAGGAACATTCAACATCCTTTCCTCTGTGGGGTTCACTGAGAAATCTTGGGCCGATATCTCTTCTACAGACAATGAGATCTGCCTGTGTAGAGGAGAGGGACTTAGAAAGCTGTTAGAGGAGCCTGAGCCTTCAGTTGACCAACTTGAGTTACAACCAGCCCTGGTGAACAAATTAAGTTTGTAAGTGAAGGGTCTACTGTAATTTTCCACTATACAGTGGAAGAAGAATCCGTAATAGCAAGAGACAAGTACCATAAAGCAGGAACGGAATTCTCTGCCTGCCGAAGTTATCTCAGCCAGAAGTTCCCAAATAGACGAAGCAGTGAGAACAACTTCTGAGTCAGTGTCAAAGCTGGACTGTCAACAAATGTCTGCTGACCTGGGATCTGTTATACTAGGTTTAGAGTCTCACGCGTTCCACGCTGTGAAAATATTGAGCTTTTCCATGGGTCATTGCCGAAAAGGTTAAATAATCCTGAAGTGGCTCACAATCTGTGTGTATCAACTCAATTAAAACAAGTGAAGTTACTATCAGTGCCTTCCTGAGGGTCATGGCTAGAAAGATCAGGAGGCCTGATTAATGTATCTACTTTCTCACTAGTTGGAGAAGGACATACAACCTGGTTTGAATCCTTGATGCTTGGGTTGATAAGATGATAAGAGCTAAGAATATCTAGTGAGACCCTAATGAGTGATACTGAACTTTGTTTTAGACTTTAAATAAAAATAGAATTAAACATTCATGTATGACAGTAGATTAAAAAAGTAATTCAAAATGGGAATCCATAGAGTTGGAAATGATCTGTGACCCAGGCCAAAAGTATGATGTCCTTTAGTGAGCGGTTGAGATGGGACTTGTGGATGGTGCTGGCTGAGCTTTCTGGGTGGAAAATGGGACCTTTGTCACTTTCAAGCTACAAGACAGTTTCTTGTTAGGACTGTGACTTTGGCAAGACAGACGGTCATTTTTTATGTTCAAATGCAGGAATTTAGTTTGACCTGAGTTTTACCTTGGTCATCACTAGGGAAGACTCAGACGTCAAACAAGCCAGGAAGTCCCTGCTGTTCTGGCCTCAGGAGGCCAAGACCTTAACTACAGCTACATGACAGTCTTTCCCCATCTAAGAAAACACAGATTTGATACATTCTGCCCGAGGGAGATAGAGTTCTCTGAGACTGAGGCTGATGAAACTCCAAAACATAATTTATATAAAGCAAAAATTTGAGATAGCCTTTATTCTTCTTCTCTCCTGCTATATCATGCCAATTTATTTTGTATGCTTGCTGGGGGTGTAGGGTTTTGTATTTTGGTTGGTTTCTTCTTCTTCTTTTTTTTTGCTTTTTGGAGACAGGGTCTCGCTTTGTAGTTCAGGCTGGCCCTGAGCTCACTATGGTGACCAGGCAAGCCGCCGCAAACTCAGCAATCCTCCTGTCCCTGCCTCCCGAGTGCTGGGATTACATGAGCCACCACGCCCGGCATTGTGGTATGCGGTGTTGATTGCTGGTGGGCGTGAGTCTCCACGCCCAGCATTGTATGTGGTTTCCGGGGATTGAACTCAGGACCTTGCGTTTGCGAGGCAGGCGCCGGAACCACTGAGCTAACCCTCCGGCCCTGGTTTCTTCTTCTTAATAGTCTTTCAGTGCTCAAACGAGAACCGGTTGTAGCAGGGTGTCATGGTTTGGATTTACTGTGATTAGGTTGTCAAAAGTATACAATGGGGAGAAGAAATATCTTCAGGAAAGAGTGGGGGATAATCAGATATCTACAGGTAGGAAATGAAAGTGGATCCTCATTTTGGACTATAAGCAAAACCAGCTCAGAATGCATTAAAGACATAAACCTACAAACTCTTAGAGGAAAACATAGGGGAAATATCTTTGACATTTATCTTGGCAGTAACTTTTTGCATATGATACCAAAATAAGTGATAACAAATGGGCTACGTCAAACTAAGAAGCTTCTGCCAAGCAAAGGCAATAGTCAGCAGAATGAAAAGATAATTTGTGGAGCAAGGGAATATTTGCACACTGTTATCTGTTGAGGGATCAGTATTCACATATGCCAACTCACATAATCCAATAGTACAACAAAGTCAAAACAAAAAAATGAATTCATTATCTTGTACAGGAATCTGTACCCCCATTGTCACTGAAGTTTTTTTTGCAATAATGAAAATATGGAATCATTCTAAGTAGCCCTGCTGATTGGTAAATCTATAAAGAAAATCTGGCATATATAGCCAACAGAATATTATTCAGCCATACAAGGAAGGAAATCTAGCCCTTTTAAACAACATGGATAGAGAATATTTTCCAAGTGTCATAAGTTACATATGTGAAGATAAGCTCTATGATCTGATTTATAAGTGACTTCTGAAGATGCCAAGCTCCCAAGCAGGGCAGAATGGTGTTTATTAAGGAATGGGGAGGATTGAGAAGCAATTGGAATGGGTGGTCTGAGTAGTAACTGGAAGATATTGGCCAAAGAGAAAATATTTTTAGTTTATGAGATAAATAAGTCTTGAGAATCTAATATAGAATGTAACGACATAATTAATGCTGTATTTCCTTGAAAATTGACAAAAGAGCAAATTTCAAGTATACTTATTAGCTCGATTGGCAATGCATATGCTAATTTGAGTGTCATAATCAATATACAGGATGTGTGTATAAGTTGTACACATTGAAAATATAAAACTTTGCCCGTTTAATATTTTTTAAGTAAAGGAAAATAGCATACATAAAATATTCCAAAATCACCAGGGATTTCAAGGTTTCTTAGCTCTCATTTTTAGTTGGTAGTAATAGCAACTTAGCTCAACTAGCTTAAGGAAAAAGCAAAAAGAGATTGTTTTGACTGGCAACTGGGATAATTCCTGGAATCCAGGGTCAGGATTCCCGGCAGGAACAGCCTATAAAGAAGCAGAGCAGGGCCGGAGGGTTAGCTCAGTGGTTCCAGCGCCTGCCTCGCAAGCGCAAGGTCCTAAGTTCGATACCCGGTAACCACATAGAATGCTGGGC
Organism: Thryonomys swinderianus; assembly: GCA_004025085.1. Classification (NCBI taxonomy): domain Eukaryota; kingdom Metazoa; phylum Chordata; class Mammalia; order Rodentia; family Thryonomyidae; genus Thryonomys; species Thryonomys swinderianus. The sequence continues at coordinate 6,551 of PVIC010051098.1, forward strand.
GTGGAGACACACCCACCAGCAATCAACACCGCATACCACAATGCCGGGCGTGGTGGCTCACGCCTGTCATCCCAGCACTCGGGAGGCAGAGACAGGAGGATTGCTGAGTTCGCGGCGGCTTGCCTGGGCTCCATAGTGAGCTCAGGGCCAGCCTGAACTACAAAGCGAGACCCTGTCTCCAAAAAGCAAAAAAAAAAAAAAAAAAAGAAGCAGAGCAGTGAACACCCGGAAAACAGCTACCGCACTCCCCGCCTTCTGTGCCAGCACCTCCCACTATGAGCCTAAAAGCTCTATTTTACATCTGCAGTCAGCTGTCATCAGAGCCAGGTTCTGCAGGAACAGATCTACTAGTTGCTGACTGAAAATATTTGAAAACAAATCCTGTCTGCATTGAGTATGTACAAACTCTGTTTTCTGTCATTATTTCCGAAACAATATCCTATGGCAACTATTTACACAGCATGTTTACCTACAGAGTAAAAGTAATTGAGAGGTGCTTTAGAGTGCATAGAAATGGAAGTGTAGTATTTGACAACCACATATCTACCCATTACTACATTTAGCTTTTCTGATGTTTGTCCAAAGCTTTCCACCCATCTTTTTTTCTCTGTGTCTCTACATAGAAATAATCGCTGTGGGGGCCGGGGATTTAGCTCAGTGGTTCTGGTGTCTGCCTGGCAAGCACAAGATCTTGAGTTTGATTCCCAATAACCATACACCACAGTGCCGGGCGTGGTGGCTCACACCTGAAATCCCACCACTCGGAAGGCAGAGGCAGGAGGATGGCTGAGTTTGAGGCTTGCCTGGGCTACATAGTGAGCTCAGGACCAGCCTGAACTACAAAGCAAGACCCTGTCTCAGAAAAGAAAACAGAAAGAAAAAATTAATCCCTGTGCTGAATTTTTTTGATACTATCTAACGCACATATCTAAGCTTTTCAGCACAGACATGTTATGATGTTATGGATACTAAACTACATTGGAGGTCCTTACATGTTACATAAATTATATGACAGAAATCACATCATTTTTCATTTTCTTTTTTCTCCCCATTTATCTCTGCTTTTGTGGTTTGCTTATATCCACAGGCATAGCTACAGTTTATTTATTTTAAGTAATATAGAGTAGTTGTTGCATAAATGGGCTTTAGTTTGTGGTAGGTTATTATTTTCTTTTATGATTACAAAGATTGATACAGTCAACACTGCATCACTGTGTGATTGTGTTTTCTAGGGAACATCCTTGATTTCAAACTGTAGCGTCATGGATTTTGAGCCTCTCATTTCCAGCTTTATTAGGTTCTGCTGAATTGTTCTTTAAAGACTGCATCATGTACAGAGGCCTTGGGTTTGATCCTGGTATCCCAATCACAAAAACAAAAACCCCATACAAAGTGTCTGGTAAATAGAAAAATTGTTTATATCACTTTATCTTAGTTTTAGTAACGTGAGTTTTTCATTCCCATATTCCCCAACCTTTTTTTAGAAAGAAACTAGATGACAACTTTTAAAAAGATTTTTCTTGGCCTGATTTCCAGTGTAATTAAACATTTCCATATATTTAGGGAAGAGTCCATGGCTAATAATGTACTCAGTACAAACTGGAAAACATTGGAACTATCTGCAGTGAAACATGCTGTAGTTTGTAACTGGATATCTTTGCAAAGTCTCGTGAGCTCAAAATTGGGGCTTTTGAAAGGTCGTTAGAGTGTGGGTGCAGTACAGGTCCAGCAGACCTGGAGGCAGGGTCTGGTTGGAAGGAGCAGGTTACAGGGTGTGAGCTGGAAGGCTGTGTCTGTCTCCCAGGCTCTGCCCTGGACCTCTCTGCTCTCTAGCCTTCATGAGGTGAGCAGTTTCCCTCCGCCAGACCCCTCTTGCATGTGGTCAAACATGGAGCCAGCTAACCATAGACTTAACCATGAGCCAAATAAACTTCTCCCCCATCAAATCATAGCATTAGGTGCTGTGTTCCAGCAATGAGAAAGTGACAGGAACACAATACAGTAGGCACAGCTGAGTATCAGAGAGAGGGAGTGTATTTTTTTGCTTGGATTGTAAGTGGACAAGTCATCCACGGAGCATTCTGCCTTCAGGTGCCCTGCAAGTATTTGAGTTTAAGATGTGTAGTATTACATCCACCAGCAACATTGCAGTGAACTAAATGGGGCAGGGAGCCCCTGGGAGAGTTAGGATCTGAAACAAACATCATAAATCTGCCCACTGGTAGCTTGCCCCAGAGTCAAACTCCAGGTCTCCGGGCACTCCCGGAGACACAGCTGAAGCTTTTCCAGTCTGGCTCCAAATCCATAGTCCCCGTATGTCCCGTCATAGTGACATGGATGCCAATGCTGGGCTTCAAGACGTTTCCAGAAGTGGAAGCTCTGGACACAGGTGAGGGAAGGAGCTCATTCATTACCTGCATTCTAATTTATTCTTGGAGCAGCTATACACAGTCTTATATTTTAAAAACTGTCAGGGAGAATAATGTGTCATACATGTCATCAGGGTACATTTTTTTTTTTGAGACAGGGTCTCGCTTTGTAGTTCAGGCTAGCTCTGAGCTCACTATGTAGCCCAGGCAAGCCTTGAACTCAGCAATCCTCCTGTCTCTGCCTCCCAAGTGCTGGGATTACAGGCGTGAGCCACCACGCCCGGCCAGGGTACATTTTTATCATCCTTTTTTCTTGTCCCAGGAAGACCGGCCCCTTCCCAGGGGGCACCTGCCTCTCTGTCATGACAGCTCGTGGCATCCGAGTCTGCACAGGGGAGCTCTGAGGCCACAGAAGGCATGGAAAGCGGACGTGTCCCTGTGGCATTGTGCTCACAAACCCTCTTCCCAGAGGCGGTTTTCAGTTTGCTCTGTGCTCCTCCCCCTCCCCCGTCCTCACAGACTCTTTCTGCTGAGGATGGTTTCGTTTCTCACCTGTAGCTCATTTTTAAGACCGGAACAAAACTCTTAGAATGCTGGTTCTACCCTGCGGTGTCTCTCAGGCTATTATACAATGACTGTGGCTTTCCGACGTTTTTAAAGTTACTTAAAACACACCAGTGTGAAAGGGGGGGAAAAGGAAGGGACGTGTAGAATTTTGAAGAGTTCCCAGAATAAAAAGAGTAGAACGGATACATTTATTTCAACTTCAGTGCCAGAGCAGGTGACTTGGTAGCAACACCTGCAGAGGTAGAAAGAGCGCGGTAATAGATGACAGACACGCGATCGTCTATCATGTAACAGGAATAGTGCCCGTGTTCTGGGCCAGGTGTGGCCCTTTGTATTTTCATGCGTCATTCCCTTCGATCGCTAGCATAGCCTTGTAGTGGAGATACTCTAACATCGAACAAGATGGGAAAACAGAGGGCTACACGTGGTTAAACGGCTCGTTCGGGATTACACAGCCATTCTGCCACAGAGATGGCAGGGAGCGATGAACTATATTGCAGGGGTCGGTACGTGGCAGCCACTGGGGCCAAGACGGCATTTACAAATAAAGTTTTATTGGGCCTCACTCAGCTCCACCCATGACATTTTTTAATCACTGCTTTTACTCTTACAAAGATGGAGAATGGTACTTGTGACACATCGCATGGCGTGCAAAGACTAAAGTATTTACTAATTATGCTTTCAGGAAGAGTTTTCTTGGCTTTCAGGAAAAGTTTTCTTGGCTCTGCCCGGACACTTCAGAGTTTTTTGGAGAAACTTTGCTCTTCTTTCTTTCTCTCCCTTCCCAGTGTCTAGGAAGAGGCGATGCGTTCTCTCTACATACCTATCCTGCCATTTTGGGGTCCCTGTGTAGAAACACAGCACGGGCCGTTGTCTCCTTCAGTCTGCGTGCTAAAGCTCCTGATGTCACCCACTACCCTTTCTTCAGGCGTTCAGGCAGAAGTATGTCTTCTCTCTGTTCCTTTTGACAGAGAGTCCTTTGGTTATTGCAGGACCTTCTGAAAGGCAGAGAAGTTTTTGAAGTGTAGCTGTCCATGTTATTTTACTATTTATTCATAACCTTCTGTGGTTCTTATGCTTTTGGTTTATCGTGAAGATTGCAGAAGTTCAGCAATCAGTGCGTGAAGTGCGGCTTTTGTCACTAAATCATTGATTCTCTTTTCCTCAAGTACATTTTTGGTGTTTAGTGAACACTTGCTTTAGAATCTAGAGACGATAACCGAGGAGAGTATTTCCCCAAAGAAGGAGGCCACAGTAGCAATGCAGAACGTCACTCGCTTCTCTATGCGCGCAAGCATTTTAACCACTTTGTTCTTACCTGAGGCCCTGGCATTGAGTGCCTGGCACGCTAAGTATTTGGTGAATGGCTGAGTGACTTAAGGCCTATAAAAGTGCAATTCAAGTGTGAGATAACTAAATTGATTCTTTTTCTATGGTCCCACCAATTTTCAGAGTTGTTGTTCAGATAACTTGGTCCCAGAAGAAATATAAAAACCTCTCATTCTCTAGTTCTGAAACACGGCACTCTCTGTTTTGCTGTTGGTTTAAACTCTCATACCGATCTTTTCTTTTTGACCAAGCAGAGCCTTCAGTCCCATGTACCACATTCGGACAAAATTCCTTTGCATCGATTTCCCATTGCTGCTGTAGCAAACAGTGACCACAGAAAGGCTGTCTATGCGCCGCACGATGTATTATCTCCTAGTTCTGAGGCCGGAAGCCCTAGGTGCTCTCACGGGGCTGAAGTCAAGGCATCCGCAGGACTGCGTCTTGCTGGAGGCTGTAGGGACCCTCCGTTTCCGCGACCTCTTCAGTTCCTAGAAGTCACCTGCCGCTCGCTCGTGGCTGTGGCCCGCCTGCACCTTCCACCCCAGCAGCCCGGCACAGGCCGTTTCTCTCACCCGCTCTCTGTCCCCGCTTCCTTCGTCACATTCCCCGGACTCCAGGCCCTCTCCCTTCCTGTTTTAAGGAGCCTTGCTGTGACGCTGCTCACCCGGCTAACGTCCCTTGTCCACGTCCTCTTCTTTGTCCTGTCCGCAAAGCCCCTCTCTCCTGGAAGGAGACGCGCTCCCTGGCGCTGGGGCAGGGAGGGGCATCTCGGAGGAGGCATTATCCAGCCTCCCACGCCGCCTTTCGCTCCTTCCCTGAACTGGCCCTGCCGCCCGGTAATCCCCAGCGTCTCAGAGAAAGCATTTCATCACTGAGCGTCTACATTTCACTGGCACAGCTCTCCCTGGAGTGAGACAGACACTTACTGTTGTTTGAATTTGCATCTCTCAAATGACCAGAGATGTGGAACATTTCTGTCATGTGTTTCTTGGCCATTTGTACTTCTTCACCTGAAATATGTCTGCTCATTTCAGAGGCCTGTTTTGTGAGTGGTCTTTAAGTTGGGGGGGGGCTCTAATATTTTTGGTTCTGTATATGTTGTAGATAATTAGTCTTTTGTCTGAGGAGTAGCTGGAGAAGTTTGCAGGTTGCCTCTTCAGTCTGTTGGTGTTTCACTGGCTTTTGACTTGAAGATCAGAGAAGCGCTCGCTGTGAGCTGGTATGATCAGGGCTCGTGGTCGTGACCGCAGCCCTCTGCTGGGTCTGCTGCCTTCCATACTTGGCTGGAGCAGATTTCTCTAGGTCGCAGCCGGAAGCCACCTCTGGGGACACAACACTCACAGAACGAGAGGTTCGGCTGTGTGAGGCTCACCTCGCTTGTCAGTCGGGTCCCGTGATGTCGGGGACACACATTCTGGGGCAGCAAATGTCGGGGTGACTGTGGGGCTGGCCTGCCTGTGGCTAGCAAGACAGCGATGTGAAGTCGGGCCCAGCAGAATAAGAAACTGGGTGGACTATCATGGGGTAGGGCTGAAGGTAAAAATCCTCTGTTTCATTAATTTCAGCATTTTGAAATATTTTTAGATAGTGACATGTGGTTTAAAAAGACAGTAAAAAATAAGTAACGAATAGGTCAGACTTCCTGTTTTCGACGTTGGTCATTTGAGTTATGAACTTCTGGCCTTCAGAGCACAGTGCCTAAGTAGGGGAGTCCACCCACAGTGTGTGGAGAATGCGTCGGGGCTTCCCAACTACCCGAGAAATCACAGAAGAA
>PVIC010051099.1:0-12588 GCA_004025085.1 Thryonomys swinderianus
CACAAAACAGGAAGACTTTTCTTTTCTCTGGTTTCCTCTCTTGCCACTGTGACATTTCCTTTTCACATGTACTTCCACAGTGCTGCTTTGTGCCAGTATATCTTACAAGTTCTTAAAATAATTATATATTATATGATTATTTAAATATAATAATATAATTATATACATACATATTTTCTTAATCCTGGAGAGAAACCAAGAAACCATCATTATGCATTTGGAAAATGAATAAAAGCTGTTCATTATGATTATATAAAAAATGAATTCGCTATAAATCCAGCAACCGGGAAGAGCAGAAATCAGGAATTGAATTCATAAAACACACAAATTCACTTCTCAGTTTGCAAAGCAACAGTTGGGTAATGTTATTAGAAAATTTCATTGAATTTGAAACTTCACATTCAAAATTCTATATATATCGTGGTGACCATGACTTAACCCCAGCACTCAGGAGGCTGAGGGAAGAGGAGAAGCAAGAGCTTGATGCTGGTCTAGGTTACAAAGTGAGTTCAAGGCCAGTTTGAGCTACCCAGGGAGAATTTGTCTAAAAGAAACAAAACAAAGAAAAAACCCAAAACAAATAAACAAACAACAAGAAAAGAAAAATGTTATGTATTTATCTATTTTTCTCATGTTTGTGCATTTCCTATGTATTACTGATTTATTTTCTATAGCAATAATTTCATGTAGTAAAACCTTCCCTTAGTTGTACACTAGTGGAAACATCTGAAAATTACAAAATGTCTAATTACCTCATAAAGCCCATCATATTTTTTTTTTCTGATCATGAGCATAAGTCCCAAGAAGTCCAAGGACGCTATGTGCAGACAGGGTGATCTTTTGTTTTCAAACTTCTAGGACTGTTATGTCTATAGAAACGGTTTTCTTGTACAATGTGTGCAAATCATCCTATTGCCATTTACAGGGAATGTGATAGGTAAGGCACTGAATGAAGAAGGCTCATTGAAAAAAAAACTTTAACTTTTGGGTCCTTTGAAAATAAAAATATATAATTGTTCCTTGCTCTTCATTCACTGCGCACAAATAAAAACCAAATGTCACATTCGTTTGAAGAGATTAGGATCCGCAAATATGTCAGATTTTTAACCAGTTACATCAAAGCAAGTGAGAAATTTATTGTATAATTATGGAAGGTCTTAATCCAATAAGGTATTGTATAATATAGCATTTTCAGCAGTATTTAACTTGATTTTGGATCTTTTATGTTAAAACTATGAAACGAGAAAAAGAATATATAAACTAGAAGTATGTTTTCTTGAACGTTTTGTTTCTGATGTAGTTGATCATGACATTGGATATTCTAATAAACCAATACGTTTGCTGCATTTATAATGAAAGGAAAACGTCTGTAATTTAATTACAAATCATGAGAATGCCTAAATTATTATTAAACTAGATGCATACTCATGATACATGTATTTGTTTCACTGCTCACAGAACATCAAAATCAATATTTGAAATTTAGTTTACTCATATTTTAAGTACCCTACTACAAATACTGAATGATTTATAAATTGGTGGTTTTTCTTTATACCACGGCTTTCATTTTGAAGCACTGACATTGCTAAGCTGTTTAGAATAATGTGTAGCATCAGAAACCACAACATACAGAGATTTCCAATTATGTATACATAACCGATATTTCAGAAAATTCATGATATGAACTTTATCTATGTCATATTTCAAACTGTTGTTATATAACTGGACTTTAGGTGGGAGAGCTGAGAATTAAGCCAGGGGCTTCATACATGCTAGGCACACATTTTACCACTGAGTTATACCTCTAGTCCTGTGGATTTTAAAGAAATGAAAATTTAGCGCTTTGCAGAGTGCATTTGGAACACACTAGTAGCCTTAATTTCTAGGAACTGTGCAAGATGTAGCCATAATAAATTAGTAAAACAAATTTTTAATTTAAAAATTTTGTTTTGCTGGCAAATTCATTTGTAAGCAAGGATTTTCCTGAAATCTCTTAAATTACTATTTTCAAGTAGGACATTTTACTGAGAATAATTTCAAAGTTATGACAGTTTAAAAACTCCAAAATTTTCTTTTGGGAAAGGACCATGGTAAAATGAATTAAATTAATTCTATAATAATTTGGTGAAATGAAGCTTACTTTTGGTAAGTAAAACTACTGTCATTTATAAATGCATTCCTTATTTGGCATCTTCAGAGGTCATTACGAAAGTTATTGTGTTCCCTTATTTTCAGTAACATTTCCATTAGGAGCAGGAGCTTCAAATTCTATGTGAGCTTTTAGATTGTTGGTCTAAATCATCATTATTCACTGTTGTTGTGTCAATAGAATATCTCAGAAGCTCATAAAATATACATTTTCCAAAAGCAAATAGATTATATTATCATCTTGTGGTTTCCTTTTCAAATTGTGGATAACTAGAAGCTCAGGAACTCTAGGGATAGCATGATAGGCTCTAGCCAGTGTGAGATGTTCTAAGACGAGTAAATGTCAATGGATCACATTAAAAAGGTCAAATGAAAAGGAAAGAGAGTAGTAATGCAGATAAAATACACCAGAATGAAATTCTAATATATATTTTAAAAAAGAAAGTTTTCTTAAATTGAATTAAATAGAAGAATAATGAATTCCTTTACCAATAAAATGTTTATAATACGCATCCCAAAATATCTCCAAATATAATTTTTTCTTTATAAGGGAGGCATTTGTGCCTACCTTAAAACATGTAATGAGGGGAAGGAATAAATCTGAATCTGAAGGAAAATAAAAGAGCATTTATATAGGGGGTGGGGAGGTGTGGGTGGGTAGGGATGTGGGTAAAAATGAGAATTAACTTGTGTTATATACTGGTACCAATTCCCCAATGTTATGTGAGATTGTGAGATGTATATAAAATGCACCAATAAAGACTTCAATTTTTACATTGTAAAATCGAAATGAACACTGGAACTCCAGGCAGGACTCTGTAGGGGAAGCGGGGGAAAGGAAAGCTGGCAAAAGGAGGTGTGCTTTAGGCTTTAAGAGCCACGGAGACAACATTTCCTGTGCTGGGAGAGAGGTCCTTTGCTAAACAGGCTGTGAACCGAAGCAACAATGCGCGCTGTCATTCCCTTGGTGCCTCTGGGACCTATCAGTTGGGTCTCGCTTCTCACTAAATCCTCCAGGTTAACCTCAAACCTGTCATCCTCCTACCTCACCCTCTCTACTTGCTGGGACCACAGGTGTGTCTACTGTACCTGGACTTGAAGCTTCTGTTTGCTGTTGTGTATTATTTTTAAGAGTGCATCTCATCAACATTACCTTAGGGTACACTTTATTTCACAGCTTGATCTCAATCAAGAACAATCAAGACTTTTAGGCACTATAGACAAAGTGACATACAGTATGAAATTTTACAAATAGGGAAAACGTTTTAAAAGTAGTCTTTGAGTAGTGACAAAAATATGTAATGACATCTCCACTATATGAAAAATGAATTTGGATTTCCAGTAATCTGGAGTCACAATTTTCACCATCATAAAATAAACAGACAATTTCTGATTTTTGCAACAATTTTTAATGGCTAGCTTGAAAAAACTAACACATACTTCCTAATGTATAAATCTATTCCCTGTCATTATCTCTGCCATCAGCACAAAGGTAGAAATAACCTTAAGTGGGATTTTTGGCAAGTAATTACTTAGAAATATTGAAATACACTTTGGTGCAATAGTTCCTTCTGTTACTTTGAATTGCTGTCTGGCTTAATATTTCATTTCCATGTGAACAAATTTTGAGGACATCATAACACTGATCATTGTCAGAATAATACAGTACTCTGGGCAGAATCTTATTTGGAAGCAACTGTAGGATCACCTTACATAACCTAGAATCACATTTTCTTCCTAATTGGCAGAATATATCTGTCATTTTCTCATGGTTTCCTGCTGCTTGTAACTATTTTGGAGAGTTCAGTGCATCACTTGTATTTCCCTTATGTATGCTTGTGAATGTATGTTTACTGCAATGATAAAGCTATATTTTTATTTGCCTGATATACATATGTCACTTGGATTTACCAATATTTTTCCATGTGAAAATAATTATACGATTGATGATTTCAGTGGCTGTATAATATTATTCACATATATGTACAACTAGCCATCAAGCACCAAGATCTTAGTAAGCAGGAATAGCTAATTACTAAATTTGAAACACTTCTCAGTGACAAGTGCTTAAATTGTGTGAATCAGTTCTTAAAATATAAACATTTTTCACAGTTTATGGTATTAAATCTTATTGCTGTCCAGTTGTTTTCTGTTTATATTAATTAATGTTAATTTCATTAAAGAGGTTGCTGTTAGTGAATCATTAATCAGCATTCTTCATAGAGAATATGAAAAGTAAAATAAAAATTAAGATTCACAATCTTTTTTTTACTTTTTGGTGTATTAATAGTATTTATTGCTTATAGTCATAGTTATATTTCTTTCTGTAAATTGAAATAGACTCTTCCTATGTTGCCAAATCTGATCTTAGATCAGTGGCCTCAATGTCACACAATAACTATATTCAAAGTTAAATGAGATTTCTAGGAAAATTTACTGTTATCTATTCAATTTACACAATACCCCTGCTTTGACAACGTTTGTCATATGCTAAATATTTATTGAATATTAAGTGATACTTTTAGATATCCATTAGTCTATGACAAGAAAATGTTATTGATATTAATTTGTTGTTATATATGGTTTGATATGATAGTTTCTGGGTAAGTAAATAATACATTTTAAGTGTAAGATAGAGAGCATTTTTTTCTTAGATGCATATTTCAAAGGTATTATTATTATTATTATTATTATTTTTTTTTTTTTTGAGACAGGGTCTCACTTTGTAGTTCAGGCTGGCTCTGAGTTCACTATGTAGCCCAGGCAAACCTCGAACTCAGCAATCCTCCTGCCTCTGGCTCCCGAGTGCTGGGATTACAGGCGTGAGCCACACCTGGCTCAAAGATATCATTTTATACTTAAATATCAGTTATGAAATTCACCAGGTATCATTTATAAGTATGTAAATTATGCTGATATGTTTCAGTTGATAAAAATATTTCATTGTAATGTAAAATTCAAATGTCACTAATGTATGTAAATTTATATTGCTTACAGAAAAGAGCTAAAATAATAATTTCTCATGTTTAATGACTGTTACAAATCAAGACAATTCAAGTTTTTCTTGCCTTTTTATGATTTTTCAGACAATTTCAAAATTACTTCATATACAATTCAGAAGCACTCAGTCTTGCTGGTAGATACACTTATTTTACTGAACATTGATTCTCTAAAAGATGTTGCATTGATTTTTAAATGTTTTTACACTCATAGAGAAGGACTAATGGACATGGCTTTCTGCTTTTCTCTTTCTAATCTTATGTGGCAAATTGTTCACTTGGATTTGAAGCTCTTTCTTTTTAAAATATGTCTTTTCTTGAAGAAAGAAAATGAAAAGTCGGAAAGATCAGATGTGAAGTCTTCAGAAATGGTAAATTATTAATATGTTTCTGTTTTTCTCATTTCTCTTGATAATATACTACCATTAACTGTTATTCATATGCAAATCCATAGATTAAAATCAGAAACAGGTCTATCAAGAACTTATGACCAAGGTATAGACAGAAATGAAACTGATAAATAGTTCAGAGTGAGATTTCATTTTTTTTTTTTTTGCTTTTTGAGACAGGGTCTCGCGTTGTAGTTCAGGCTGGCCCTGAGCTCACTATGGTGCCCAGGCAAGCCGCCGCAAACTCAGCAATCCTCCTATCTCTGCCTCCCGAGTGCTGGGATTACAGGTGTGAGCCACCACGTCTGGCATTGTGGTATGTGGTGTTGATTGTTGGTGGGTGTGTCTCCACGCCCAGCATTGTATGTGGTTACCGGGGATCGAACTCAGGACCTTGCGCTTGCGAGGCAGGCGCCGGAACCACTGAGCTAACCCTCCGGCCCAGAGTGAGATTTCATTTTATCTTTATTTTCAGTTTCTAAAGATTTCAACTCTCTCTATATATATTTTTTAATATATATGTTTAAATGAAATATCTGAAAAATAGATGTATCCTGATATTTTTAAATATTCATTTTAGTGCATTTTACTGCATTTGGATTATTCAGAGTTCATCAACAATTTTTTGCCTACATGCACCTTTCTTCTCTTATGAAGAAATAATAGAAAACTTCATAACAAAAATGAGAATAATAACTAAAAGACTGCATACAATTATCTTTAAAGTAGTTACTCAGAATACAAGACATAAACCAGAAAGATTTTTTTTTTTTTTTTTTTTTTTTTTGGAGACAGGGTCTCGCTTTGTAGTTCAGGCTGCCTCTGAGCTCACTATGTAGCCTAGGCAAGCCTCGAACTCAGCAATCCTCCTGCCTCTGCCTCCCGAGTGCTGGGATGACAGGCGTGAGCCACCACGCCTGGCACTGTGGTATGTAGTATTGATTGCTGGTGGGTGTGAGTCTCCACGCCCAGCACTGTATGCGGTTACCGGGGATTCAACTCAGGACCTTGAGCTTGCGAGACAGACGCTGGAACCACTGAGCTAATCCTCCGACCCTAAAGCACCTCTTTTACCCTGTGTGACTCTCCATCTATACAAATGAATTCACTCTGCTTTCCTTTGGGTTGAAAAATCTCTCTTGCCTGTAAAATTCGTGGACTTACTAACTTGAGACATGTTGATTTTAAAAGTACATCAACCTTTTGTGACTAATTTTGTAAAATTGTGCTTAAGTATTTCTCATTTCTTTTTATTTTGAAGGGCTTTAACATAGAAGCCCAGGCAAAATAATTACAGAATTAGATGTGGTACATTTGACGGACAATTTTGGTGCTATAATATGCTGAAGAAAAATTAAGTTGTATAAGTGATGCATCTTTTATCATTTTAATAGACATAATTTATAAAAAATTGTACTCAGTAATACATTTTAGTAATGTCAACTTATGTAAGGAGTACACCATTAATTTGTCCTATAATAATCCATATAATAATCATAATATAAAAACTATCAGAAAACCTCAAGAAATTAATATATATCTATATATACTTATAAATGGGTGCCTGAAAATCCATTTATTAATTAATAAACTATAATTCCATATTTATAAATTTTGTATCATTTAAGTCACTGTCTTTAAGGTATCTATTAAAATATGTTAATAAAAATAAAGAGAACTTCCTGAATTATTCAGAATGAATTGAGAAAATATAAAGGACTTTAGAGTGCTTCTCAAGCTGTGGATAATGCATCATGATCAATAAAAGAAAAATGCTGTCCCTAACTTAAAATCAGATTTAAGAATGCATTATTGAAGAGGCATAAGATCAGTTGGCTTCATCATTTGTGCAGACATGCACATTTGTTGAGATTTGTATTACTATAGAAAATTAAATTTCTTAGCTCCAAAATTTTAATTTTAATTCTTGAAATATTTTAGAGAATTCTTGTTGCAAAAAATAATAAAACATAATTATTAGACTAACATTAGACATGTAGTGTTTTTCTGCTCTGGTTTATTTACATAATCAAGATGATTCAGAAAATGAATAAGTATTTTTTTTTCTATACTGCCTTGACTCACATTGCTGTAACAATACAGCACGAACTAGGTGGTTTAAACAGGAAATATTTGGGGTTAACATTAAGGCATTACAAATTCAATGTCCAGTGAGAGCCATTTCCTGTTCATGGAAGGCCATCTTTTCTTTCTTCACCTGGCAGACAAAGGAAGTATCCCATTTTGGGGTCGGTGCTCCAACCCATGACCTCATGTCATTCTAATCAACTCCTCAAAACCCACTATTCTAGTACAATCAGATTAAAGTTCAACATATGCATTTTGAAACAACAATGGCAATGCAATCCATAATATATATCAGATATTCATAATGAGAAGATTGTTGCTTATCGCAACAATTTATATAGTTTACTAGAACTAAATTGATTTAAGTAAAGCTGCCCACTAAACTTTCTTTGCTTGTCTCCATATTTACTGACTTAAACTCTGAGAGGAAAATTTATACCTGTTATCCATTTTAAAGAGCTAAAAAGCACTGAAATAATAAATTATGTACAATGCATATTTTATATCACTCTCTAGCCTGAAAAAATATATTTAAATCAGCATATGAAAATATGTTAATTTGAATTTTAAATTTGAAAAAAAGTTCCTTCACTGTGGTTGTAGTTTCAAACATGTTATCATAGTTTAATAGCGCAGTTTGTATATCATTTGAGGCTGTAACCAGAAGCTGGGTCCTCAGAATGCCGACGGTGAGAGATGATGGAACGTTTTTTTAGAATTTACATTAGATTAGCATACGTTAATCTTACATGACCATGTAAGTTGGTCCATGAATTTAAAACATTTTAATCAAGTTTAGTTCCTTTTCCTCCCACTTGTCCCTTTCTCCGTAATGAACTTATAAGAGATGAGTCCTGTTAGGAAAGGACTGGGTTATTAGATGTGGTGCTTTTAGAAGGCTAACATATAATATTTGTTCTTGACAGCCCACTTGGGTTATTTGATAGGAAGCTATTTATAAGAAGGTCCTGGCTCCTGAATCCCTTCTATTCCCTACTGCTCCCTCCCTTTTGAGTTCCCCAGCATGTTACCACACAGCCTGGCATCCACCAGGGGACCAGGACATGGCGCTGCCAGAATTAGACTTTCGTCATCAAAACCCCAAGCTAAACAAACATCATTCTTTATGAACTGCCAAGTTTCTCATGTTTTGTTATAGCAACAGAAAATAGACTCATGGAAATATTAGTGAAGCAGTAAACTGCAACAAAAAAGAGCTTATTTTTCAGTAAAAAAAAAAAAAACCTCATTACTAATTACCTGGAATAAAATAGATATATCTTAGTTTTCCAAATTCAAACCATAAGGAATAGAAATTAGAGACAAAACATCATTGTTGGCTACACTATTACAGTCAGTCACTTCATACTCTTCATTCCCTGACAATTTTGGTTTTTGACTCACTTTTTGGCACCAACCCTACTGTTATGATAAAGATTATAATTTTGATGCTATCCAGATGTTAGGAGGATAACCTAAGATTTTTTCTCTTCCCTTTTGGTACCTCATCTTTCAGAAGCTCATTTTCCTCTTTACCTAAGTGACCAACTTGTATCATCATAATCATTCTTCCGCAGGGATAGTTTATACCTTGGCCTCTTTTACAATTTGTCTGGAAATATCCAAGTTTGCTTCAGTCTAAACTTTCTACTTTCTCTGAAGTAGTAACATGTCAATTAATATGGTTAGAATATAAATTATTTATGCTAATTATTCTCATTTTAAATATTAAAGGAACTTTGTTCTAAATGTACTTTGTAAATCAACTTGCACTTCCAGTTTTTATTCATTATGCCACATCAATTCAAACACTCAAAGTTTGTGAAAATTAAAATATTTTTGTGCTGCCAAGTGAGAACCAAAAAATTAAAATATTTTAAACCATACCAGTTATAACACCTAATCTGACCTAACATAAATTTTTTTTATAGGAAAGTGTAACTGATACCGTTGGTAGCTATTTAGCATTTTAAATTTAATTAGTGTGAAAATTCATGTATTTCCTCTGAGACTGGTTCTGTTTTGATTACAATTTGCTATTTAAATTTTGGGGGGGTTTATCCAACACATGAAGTATGTTTAGCATTAGCTAAGTAATCTAAAAAAGTCCTCATTCTGTGACCCTTCTGAATGCATAAAACCTTGAATAAGGGATGTTTGCTTATTCAGTTTTGATTTATTTGATTGATGTTACTTTGGGGCAATCATTGTGCTTGAGATGACTACCATAAATGGAAACTGAATTATACATAGTTTTCTTATTATTATAGTCTATCAATTTGTTTTTCAATTTTTTAATGATTCTTAAAGTCAGCTTGTTTTCACTACTACAAAGTACTTGAGAAAAACAATATAATAAGGGTAAAAGACATCTTTGGATTATGACTTCAGAGGGTCCAGTTCATAGTTGTTATGCCTTCACAGCACTGTGTCCCATGGTGAGGAAGGTCTCACTGTCCTTGCAGAATAAACTTCCAATGATTTAATGAGGTCAACTTTATTCTTTTATGTTAGTGTTTATATATGCTAGTAGGAAGAGACTGTGCATGTCTTTTGCCCATTTAAATGTATAGGTTTTGTTGTACTTTTTTTTGTAAATAGGACATTTCTACAATATATTTTTGAAGGTTAGATGTTTTATAGGTATACTGTATATTTAGCAAATAATATATTCTAGTTTGTGGTTTATTTGGGGGAGTAGGAATCTTCATATTTAACATAACTTTTTTTTCTTTTCTTTTGCTCATTGATTTGTGCTGGAGTTTGAGCTCAGGATCTTATCATTATCTTTATCTCTGGACCCTTTTTATTTTTCTATTTTGAAGCAAGGTGTCAGTCCCTAACCTGATGAGGCAGGCTTTGATTTGCAATCTTCCTCTGTTAGCTTCTCACAACCCAGGGTTACAACCGTGCACCACCAAAAACAACTGGGCATCTTGCTATCTTACTTACTCGTGGTTGTTGTTTTGAGTATCTCTCCTAAGAAATATTTTCCTATTTCCATGTCATAGGCATAGTGACTCATATTTTTATTAAAGTTTTTGCCTTTTCTCATAAGTATATGGTCTGTCAATAATTAATATTGTATACAATGTGAGGGAGGGTTTGATGTCTTTTATTCCTCAAATAGAAATATAATATTTTAGGGCCGGAGGGTTAGCTCAGTGGTTCCAGTGCCTGCCTCCCAAGCGCAAGGTCCTGAGTTCAATCCCCTGTAACCACATACAATTCTTGGCATGGAGACTCACGCCCACCAGCAATCAATACCACATACCACAGTGCTGGGCGTGGTGGCTCACGCCTGTCATCCCAGCACTAGGGAGGCAGAGATAGGATTGCTGAGTTCAAGGCTTGCCTAGGCTACATAGTGAGCTCAGAGCCAGCCTGAACTACAAAGCGAGACCCTGTCTCAAAAAAAAAAAAAAAAAAAAGAAATATAATATTTTAAACATAAAGTCTTGAAAATATTTGCCTTCTCTAATTGGCCTGCCCAAAATGTGTGGGTAAATTTTTGGATTTTATTCTATGCATTTGATCTTTCTTATGTTTATGCTAACATGAGTTTTGATTATTGGCATTTTAGAGTAACATAAAGTAATTATACTAAATTTAATTTTTAAAGTGTTGCATTCCCATTTAAATTCAATACTTACTAAGAATTTTATAGGAAATGGTTTGGAATTATGAGTTTGGCTTATCATTTGAATCTATAGACTAAGCTTTGACAAATTACTGCTTTCAGATATTAATTTCTCCAGTTTATGAAGCAGATAGAACTTCCTAGTTATTTACATTTCTATATTTCTGTAAGAAATACATGGTAACTTCCATTGTTCAAGTCTTTCACTTACTTTCTAATATTTTTGTATTATTTTATTGCTTACTTCTGTTGCTAAGTTTTTAAAACTATATTTATTGTGAAATGATTTTAGACCCGCAGACAATTTAAGAAAAAGTAGTGTCTGGGTTTCACCAATGATTACAAATTTTATTTTAACAATAATATTGAAATCAAGAAAATTATGTTGATATAGACCAAAGGAGTTTTTCATTTAACCTTTTACATACTCTACACTTGTGTGTATATGCTATGTGTTTTTATCTATGCAGTTCTTTTTAATTTCATTCCTTATATCAATTTATGCAATCAATGCAAAATGAAGATATAATGATATAATTGCAAAACCTCTTCTGTAGCAACCTTGCTCATGCAAAACCTTAATCCATTTTACAGCGTCATGCTTCAAAAATATTTGGAAGAGCCAGGGATTTAGCTTAGTGGCATTGTGCTTGCCGGGCAAGCACAAGGTCCTGAGTTTGATTCCTGTTACTGAAAAAAAAATTTAAAAAGATTTTCATTTGAAAATCTAGCTCTCAACTCATTTCTTAATAATTTTATATAACTTTTTCATGAAACATTTTAAATATTAACAAAGTTTCTTACATTTAGTGTAAGTTTGAACAATGCTGCATCTTGAAAACAAATCAAACAGACCTGTGTAAAAATGGCATTATCTCTCTGGTGTGAGAACCTGAAAGTGTAAAGAAGGAGCAAAATGTATAATATGTATTGTGAAGTGGGAAGAAATTGTTCAAAGCATCTTTAAATTATTGCAAACTATTCTTGGAGATTGGTGGGAGTGGTAGAAGTAAGGATAAGGACAGGGAAGGGTTCAGCCATAACTTGTTCATTGTCAAAACTGGTGAGAAATCCATAATGATCCCTGGTTTTAGAATAGATTTGATATTTATAGGAATAACTTTAAAACACTGTGAGAAAAGAAATAAAAATGTTTAATCTGTAAGATATTCAGAAGAGAAACATGCTATTTTCATTTAGAAAATTCAGAAGAAAAATAATTTACAAGGTGAAAAAACAGAAGCAACCAGACAAAATAAAAATCATGAAAGAATATAAGAAACACTCTAGTGATGAATACCATTTTTTTTTTTTTTTTTTTTTT
>PVIC010051100.1:0-12583 GCA_004025085.1 Thryonomys swinderianus
ACAAGTGTGCATAAAATTGTACATGACTACCTAAAAGTGTACATGTGTACATAAAAGTGTGCATGTGTACACAAAAGTGTACAAGTGTGCATAAAGTGTACATGTGTACATTAAAGTGTACATGTGTACACGAAAGTGTACAAGTGTGCATAAAATTGTACATGACTACCTAAAAGTGTACATGTGTACATAAAAGTGTACATGTGTACACAAAAGTGTAAAAGTGTGTGTAAATGTGTACATGTGAACATAAAAGTGTACATGTGTACACAAAAGTGTACAAGTGTTCCTAAATGTGTACATGTGTTCCTAAAAGTGTACATTTGTACACAAAAGTATACAAGTGTACTTGAATACATGTGTACATAAAAGTGTACATGTGTACACAAAAGTGTACAAGTGTACACAAAAGTGTACATGTGTACCCAAAAGTGTACATGTGTACACAAAAGTATACAAGTGTACTTGAATACATGTGTACACAAAAGTGTACAAGTGTGCATAAAAGTGTACATGTGTACATAAAAGTGTACAAGTGTGCATAAATGTGTACAAGTGTACATAAAATTGTACATGTGTACCTAAAAGTGTACATGTGTACATTGTACACAAGAGTGTACAAGTGTACATAAAGTGCACATGAATGTGTACATGTACATAAAAGTGTACATGTGCATATATATGAAGGTATAGGGCCGGAGATTTAGCTCAGTGGTGCCGGCGCCTGCCTCACAATCGCAAGGTCCTGAGTTCGATCCCAGTAACCACATACAATGCTGGGCATGGTGACTCATCCCCACCAGGAATCAATACCACATACCACAGTGCCCGAGCGTAGTGGCTTATGCCTGTAATCCCAGCACTAGGGAGGCAGAGACAGGAGGATTGCTGAGTTCGAGGCTTGCGTGGGCTATATAGTGAGCTTAGAGCCAGCCTGAACTACAAAGTGACACCCTGTCTCAAAAAAAAAAAAAAGGTATACAAGAAACTGGTTCTTATTATCTCCCCCATTTTCTACAATTTTCTTACATTGGACTTGTTCTCAGATAAAACTCACAATTACTCTCTGTTTTGTACAGTGATTTTCCTCTTTTCTACCACTCATATGGTAAATAGCAATTGATTATAATTCAATGACTTGAGAACAAACTATCAAGTATGTAAATTGCTCTGAATGTATATGTCAAAACAGAGATAGCAATTTAATTATTCACTAGAGTGAATCTGCCGCTCTGACATGATCAAATTAATTTTCATTGATTTTTGAAAATTGTGTACCTGCAAGAGGATCCAACCTCCAAAGTTGATTGATACTATTATAATCCCTTTCACAGTGCCACAGTTTTGCCTTTCTTTTGAGTTTCAGGTTTTGCGTTATTGTCCCTGCTACATGATGTTTTAAACAAGAAGATGACATTATAACATCTACTGCCCTCTTCAAACTTGCTATCTCAGGAGGATTTTGAAAAATCCTATTTTATTTTATATCATAAGCCAGTGATATAGTAGGTAGTAAGATAAAACTGATAAAATCCATACACTGATGCTTCTGTGGGTAAAAATTCTTGTGGGAAGACTAATGTAAACCAAGGACAGGCGTGTCACAGTGTTTTTAGGAAGGAATACACATGCTATGAGATCATAGGGTGGAATTTAATTAAATTTGGTCTCTGGGTAGCGGTAGAGGATTTTCAATCAAAGCGTATTGAAAGAGAGGATTCATAAAGTGTATTTTAAAGTTACAAGAGTAAAGGGCAGGGAAGGCATAAACTTCTCAACAAGAGGAGCATATTTAAAGGTTCAGAAGTTACAAGGAATATTCAGGGAACGTAGTGTTCTTCGTGATGACTATAAAGTGTGGGTTTTTTAGTAGAAAGGTAGGAGATAGACTGAATAATATAGTAAGGACTGGAATTTTATTACTCTGCAGCAATTTGACTATGATCTCTGTCAAGTTCAAGTCACCAGTTAGAATTGGAAAAAGTGAGCAGAGTTAAAATATGAGTTTGGCTACTTATGAGCTATGTAACTGAAATCAAATAAACCTTTATTTTTTTAATATGAGCTTCAATATTGTGGCCTGTAATGTGGATGTGATCTAATTCCTTGCTATTTATTCATATATCCAGTAATTCATTTACTCATCAGATGTACAGTAAGTGCATTTCAAGTTGAGTTTATTTTAAATAGCCATAGCAGTAGACAAAAGATATAGTTCCTAGTCCCATGTCATGTCACTTATTTAGAAGAAAAGAGACAAAGTATTTACATTCTAAAATGTGCTAATAATAGAATATATAAAAGAAAGGTTCTTTGTATAAGAGGATAAATTTCAACATTAAACTAAGCAAATAAATAGAAATGTGTGTTTATTTAAGGAATATACCACATGAGAAGAATGAAACAATGATACAAGATGCCTGGTGACTGTGAAAAATTGAAGTAGCCAGTGCAGACTGGAATGAATAAGGCAAAATGTCATACCACAACTACCGCCGCCGCCACCACCACCAGCACCATCACCACCATCACCATCACCATCGACAACGACAACAACAGCACCATCACCATGAGCAACAACAACTATAAAAGCCAAAGTGAAAAATATAATAATCTTGATACTGTAAAGCCTTAAAAATCTAGATAAGAATTTTACTTTTTGTTCTGTGTAAAATGAAAGATAACAACAGATTACCTTTTAGAAGGACCACTTATTCTGCGTGTAGATTACTTGGGGAGGTGGACTGAAAAGCTCCAACCTGAAGCTTGTTGCAAGTGACCAATATAATTAAAGATGAAAGTTTTAAATAAAATGGTAATAAAGAAAAAATAGAAAACTGTTCACTTTGAGATATTCCCAAAGGTAATCTTAGGATGGTAGACAGATAGTGTACATATGGATAGAAAAGAAAAGGAGGGAGAAATGAATCTCGGATGATTTAAAGTTCTTTTTTATTTCTTTTGTTTTTAAGTCACCAATGAGGGGGGAGAAGGTGACATGTAAATATAGAGAAATGTTCAAAGGAGCAGATATACAAAACAGTTAAAAATCTGTAGACACATAAGTAGTGGTATAAATTAATTGAATATAAATTTATGAGTCCTGGGACAAAATAAGAAATTCAATAATAAATTTGCCTACCACATATTAATTAGCAGTATTGAAAAATCCTTCCATTAGGTCAGATCCCACAATGAGTAAAAATGGCAAAAGAAAATGGCCAGGAACATGTAGCACGTGTAGCTTAGAAAGCACGTGAAGGTACTCAGATTATAATTAATCCTACATTTGATCCCTAGCACAAGGCGTGAGGACAGAAAGAAGGGACAAAGAGTGAAAGAAACAAGAAAAACAATGATAAGCATTCCTAACAAAACTAAGAAAACTGAGCTAAGAAAAAAATTGCCACTGAGAAATTTAGAAAAGAAAATAAGGAAATGCTGGTACCTTCTAAGCCAAGTGAGGAAATTATAAGAAAATAAAACATTAAATATTTTTGATAGGCTCATTTGCACAGAAACATGACCACAGAATCTGCCTATGTATACACAAGAAAATATAGAGAAAAAATATAATGCTATTTTAATACAACTGAAGCAGATATGAAACATAAATACACATTTATACTCATTTCTTCCTTTTCTGAACATTTATTTTCCCTAACTGCCATGTGCTCTAGTCTTCTAGTTTGCAGAGGATTTCTTTTCATTCAGAAAGAGAACAGAAAATTCATGAGGCAATAGATTTTCTGCATCAGTCATCAACACTGGTTATTCCTCCCAAGAAATGGATCGATCCCTATCTTGAGAATGTTACTCTATCACTGTCCTGAAAAGATTTTCAGATGCCCACCTGAGGGACAATCAGAAAGAAGCACTGTGATAGTATGTCTGATTAAGAAAATATATTTTTCTTTGGAACAGTTCAGGAGTAAGATGCAGCTTTCCCCCTCTAAAGCAATTTTGAAATGAATTTTGTGGCCACTTAATGTGTCATAACATTCTTCACAAAAAGGGGAAGGAATAAATATGATTCTGAAAGAAAATAAAAGAACATGTATATAGGAGGTGGGGAGGTGTGGGTGGGGATATGGGTAAAAATGAGAATTGACTGTGTCATATATTGGTACAAATTCCCCAATGTTATGTGTGATTGTGAGATGTATGCAAATTGTACCAATAAAGAATGCAATTAAAAAAATTGTACAACTATCCAAACCTAGAGCAAAATAGGGTCTCAATATTCATATCACACAAGAATTACAGATTCTTTGTTAAATTATTAATAATCTGTCAAGGATTTTTAAAACTTCTGATAGATTTGAAAATTTCATAAATCATCACTACTTTTTAGGAAAATTAAAAGGTATCATATGCTTTGTCTTATTTGTATTTATTTGCCTTGTTTGCATAATTTTTCATATTCTCCTTTGTCAGGAGAAAAGGATTTGTCTCTATTTTCCATTTTCCCCCTTTTTATCATTTTACTTTTTGTTATTTTCAATTGTTTCTTGCTGCAATTTTTCATTACACTTTATTTTTACTTTTAATCTCTTTGTCTTCTGGACTGGAATTTTGTCATTGTCCTATCATTTTCATTTTTATTAACATATTCATAGAATTTTATTATAGTATTGACACAAATAAAAACTTTGGATTCTCCAAGTAGCTGTTGCCTGAAAAAAATCATTCTAACAAACTTCAGAAACATTATTTGAGGGGTCATGTGTGGTAATACTTGAATGGAGAGAGAGGTTTGAACATGCTAATTAGACAATTTTACCTGTTAACTGAAGATTATGTTAATCTATTAATCAGGATTCTTTAGAGCAACAGAACCAACCAATGTGTACAGCATACATCATAAGATGGATTTCTTAGATTAGTTCACATGATCAGATATTGGATAGTCTCATAGTAACTATGCAGTCAATCTGTCGATTTGGAATCTGTATACAGTGCAGCCCAGTGTTGGGTGTTTCTGTGAAGAAATGACATATAAACTGCAATCTGGTGATGAAAGACTCACCCTAGTTAGAGGTGACACCATCCAATAGGTTTGCAGCCTGAATGGAATAAAAAAGGAAAGGAAGGGACTGTTTCAATTTTTGATCCATGCAGAAATCAGATGAATCTTTGAGAATCACACAGCATTATTGTAATCTTCATCAACTTGAGACTCTAATTCCAGTTGTTCTAGCTGTGATTTTCTTGTCTGAATTAATACATTTCTTGGTACCTAGTATGCAACTATTCTTCTTTTTGCCTCATACCTCTTCATTAAACAACTTAGTTTTCAGTGATAAAGACTGTATTTCTCTTCTCCAAGGCTTCACACTGGTAAGTAACTGTATGACATTGTGCTGATTGGGCTAAGTGAAGAAGAGAGATTAAACCCTCTGACCATTACATGTCAAATAATAGGAAGCAAAGGTAACTAAATTCAGGGTCACTATTTCAGTGACATTTCTTGTTCAGAAACTTGAAGGATAAGATAGTGTATCTTCACTTCTTATATCCAAGAAAGTGTGGCAATACCTGGTGGGCCTATTTGGAGTTCAGAGGCAACACATTCCTCACTTGGGTGTGTTACTCCCGGCCATTTATCAAATAACTCAGAAAACCACTAGTTGTGAGAGAGGCCTGCTAGAAAAGAAAGCTCTGCGAAAGGTACAGTCAATATGTAGACTGCTCTCCTACTCGGGCTCAATGATCTAACAGACCTAGTGGCATCTGAGGGGTCAGTAATTAGACATGCTATTTGGAGCCCACAGGAGGACTCAGCAGGTGAATAACAGCAGCTTTTAGGATTTTGGAGAAAGGTTCTACTGCCTTCTGCACACAGCCACTCTCCCTTTGAGAAGAAGCACCTGCTTACTTAAGGGTTACAGGGGAAAAGGAACACTTATCCATGGGTCATCAGATTACTGAGTCATAAAATTGCAGTCCATCATCAAACAGAAATGATATATAGGTGACCAGGACCAAGTTCATCCTGAAAGTTCTGGTAGGTTTCATGAAGATGTGTCCCCAGTGCCTATGGTTTCTTTGCTTGTCATATCACATTGTGTCTCATTCAGTATATTTGTGGTCTTATGGTCTTACTGACAGAGGAAAACTGCTGTGTCCTGTTTTAGAGAAGATTAGGTGGCCACCACTGGAAGTAGTAACAGCACTACAGATGTTTGCTAGGACCTCCTTGAAGGACAGAGGAAAAGGAAAATCTTCATAGTGGGCAGAAGTTCAGGTAGTGCATCTGGCTGTATACTTTTCTTGGAAATAAAAAGAGTCATATGTTTGACTATAGGACAATTTATGCACTATATATAACCAATGATCTGGCTATATAATTAGGGGTTTGTAAGGGACAGGAATGGAAAACTGCTAACAAAGCCTTTTGAGGAATGGTGCATGGATAAATCACTCCATATGGATGAAGAATGTGAAGGTATTTTGTCACTTACCCCATGTAAATTTTCACTGAAAAGTGACATCAAAATAAGACTTTAATAATCAAGTGGATTCTGTGAATCACACTCAGCACCTTTCCTCAACCATCCTTGACCCTGTGTAATTAACTCATGAACAAACAGCCATGGTTGCAGAAATAGATATTAAATATGGACTCGGTGACCTTACCTTCATTCACCAAGCGATGGCTGCTGCTGAATGCCCCAGAGCAGCAGCAGAGACCAACAATGAGTGACTGATAAGACACCACCCCAGGGCAGTAAGCCTGTGACCCAGTGGCAGGTTGATTATATTGGGACACTGTCATTACAGAAATCATTCATACTGGAGTAGATGCTTATTCTAGGCTTGGATTTGCTATCCACGAACATAACGCTTTGGCCAAAATTACCTGTCATGGACTTAGAGTGTGCCTTCCCACCATTATGGTATTCCACACAGCATGGTTTCTGACCAAGCAAAGCACACCAAAGGAGTGTGGGGATGGCCTCTTGCTCATGAAACTCACAGGTCTTACCAAGCACCCCAACAAGCAGGAGTGACTGGGTAGGTAGAATGAAGGGATAGCCAATTAAAGCACTATCTAGGTAACAATAACTTTCAGGTTGGAACAATTTTTCCTAAAGCCAGAATTCATGGGGCCAGTTGCCAAGGGTTACAAATAAGAAAGATACACTTTGCACCACCATTAATTAGTTACCCATTGCTGATATGCTTTTCTTTTCTCAAGAATTTGTACTCTGTTGGCCTAGAAATCTTAGTTCCAGATGAAAAAAGCCTCTATCAGGTGGCAGAAGAGTAATTCCATTCAGCTGAGAATTTTCTCCTATCCATTTTGTGTTCTTAATGCATCTAGCTTAAGAGCTGTAAAGAGCATTTCAATTTTGGCAGATATAATTGATTCCAAGCTGCTAAGAGGAAATTGGACTACTACCCCACAATAGAGTAGAGATGAAGAATGTGGAGCACTGGAGATCTCTTCAGACATATCTTAGTATTGCTATGCCATTATTAAGGTTAATTGGAAACAACAACAGCCTAATCTAGGTATGATGACAAATAACTTGGAACCTTCAGGAATGAAAATGAGGTCACCTTGCCAGGTAAAGAACCAAGATCTATTGAGGTGCTTGCTGAAGGCCAAGGAAATGCAGAACATGAAGTAGAAAAAGATTGTTATAAATACTAGCTACTAGTATGTGGCCAGTTATAGAAAGCAGAATTGTACATGCCACGTGTATTTCTTTCTTATTTTATCAATATACTGGTACATACATGTACATGTACAAAGAAAGTATCTTTGATTTATTCCTCTTTAACATAATGGTTGGCTGATATTGGTATTTAAGTATAGTGTCTTGGTTCATGAATGCATCTGTTCACAAGTGGCTCAGTTTGGAGATCAGTTTTCACAACTGCATTCTCTATAGCTGTCCAATGCACACCTGCAAGGTGAGCCTTCAGGAAGCCAGCCTTTCACACTGGACCAGTGATGCATTCTTGATTTATCTCATTCTATAGCTAGCATTTTTTTGGGCTGATTTACTCCTGGGTCCTCTGTGTTTCTAGCATATAGATGCCTATTAGGTTTCTCATGCCTTTGTTTCCAAAAGGAATTCCCTTTCTTAGTTCTCTCTATATTTCTATTGTTTATGTTCTTCTAGAATTCATTAATGAATAGAAATGGTGAGCAGACCGGAGAGTCAGGAACATGAGTAGTTGTTCCATTCATGAAGTTGGAAGGAAGTTACAGCCCCGGCTGAGACTGAAGTGCTGGGTTTCCCTTGGTCTGTGCTGTTGCTGTTGGGCATTCAGCAGTAGCCATCCCTTGGTGAATGGAAGTTTAATGCCACTGACTCCATGTTTAATCTCCATTCCTCCAATCAGGGCCATTTTGTTCATGGGACTAAAGAAGTTAAAATCTGATTTTTTATGTGTGGAGCAGAAGAATACTTGCTCAAGAAGAATCAAATTTACTCACTTGAGTAAACTTTTCCGTTCTGCTTTTTGAAATTTTCTATCTGTGGCCTCAGCTTATTTTACTGCTCACACTGCAGCAGGTCTTCTGCCCATTCTCCAGCCCACAGGCCAATGAGCTCAGTAAACACTCTCAAAGACAAGCCAGAAAGATGCTCTATCATCTAGCTCTCTAAATCTAGGCAAGATGATAACCAAATTTAACCATCACAGCTAGAGATTCACAGAGCTGTACAAAAATTAACTCTATACCACTCTTCCTATATACGGGCCTAAACCAATATGCTATTTCCCTTTTTACTCATTTCAAGTGCTATTGTATGTTAATACTCATGATAGTTATAATTCTCTTTCTTGAAGAATTCTAGGTGAAATTCTCAAACAAAATATTTTAAAATATGAATAAGTGAAAGAGAAGTACATCAGATTTGGGTGGCCTAATTTAAAAATAAAAATAAAAATATAGGAATAAAGATAAAAAATAAACAAACATAAAAAATACATGTGACAGTATAAACATCACAAAACAAAATATGCTTCAGAGTTTAACACTGAGAACCATTCCAGACCTTAACTCTGACTGCCAATCACAGCTATGAGCTTCTTCAGTGGAAAGTAGCCAGTATACACTTCACCCCCTCAAGGGACTTGGCGGTACATTTTCTGAGGAGGGGATATTGTAGATGGGTAAATTAATTAGATGTTTTGTAGGCTGTTAGATGGGGGGTAGCCCTGAAGGAGCCAACATGAGGACAATCAAGACATAGTCACAGAAGGCCACTATTGTAATTAAGGAGGGAAACTACAATATTTATGTTATTCTCCTAAGGATAAATAGCAGTGACTGATATTCTAAATAGGTATGTGTCACCTGGATGGGAGACCAAGATCTTACCCACCCCTTCCAGGAAAAATCCCTGACTAAAAATCTTGGTTTGCTTTGTGACTTACTTTCCCATTGGATCCTCCATGTAATCAGTGTTATCTTATTGGTTTTCCACCGGACCCATACAAACCCCTGAGAAGCAAGATCCCTGGACAACACACTTTTTTGGTCCCCCTTTGCCACTCTCAGTCAGAAGCTTTGTTTCTCTTAACAAATCTCTCCTACTCTTAAAAATAATTAGTGCTATCAAACATATTTCCAACAGAAAGACAAAGATACATGCAGAAAACCTGCCAAAAATCCCAATTGTGATTTTACATTATACTCTTACTCTGTTTCAAATTTTTGTCCCTCTCTCCCTCCCTCTCTTCATTTCTCTTTCTTTCTTTCACTTGGAGAAATGGCAAAAGTATCATACTATCAGTAAAATATTTCTATCTTAATTTTATAATGCTAAAAAACACATCAAGCATTTGAATCAACAACATCTATGTATGTTGATAGAGTGAAATTAATTTTATTTAATTATTTAATATTTTTTTATTTCTGAGTTAGTATACAAAATGTGTTATTTTACTTAGATCTTCTATAAAAAGAGCCAGGAGTGGTAGCACACATTTGTAATGCTACCATTTAAGAGAATCACAACAGATTTTGATTTCTCTGGGCCACATAGTAAGTACAAAGTTAGTTCAGTTTATATTATGGGATATAATCCAATCTCATGGTAAGCAAATTTAGTAACAAATTATTTCAGAACAACAGATCATGGAACAAGGATCATGGAACAAAAAGATCATTACACTAAAATAAAAGTGCAACTAGATAGAAATTATCATTTTATCTGGCCGAACAACTGATTATTGTTGAGGGACGCCAGGGTACATTTGGTGCAAATCCACACTGAGGGTTAGAAAAGCACTCATAAAATGCTAAAAAAGGACAAAGGAAAAGCATAAAAATGTCATACTTTGGTGGTGACAGCTAAAAAAATTGACCACTACTACTATCAAGTTGAAAGCTGGTAAACAATAAGGAGATGAAAAATAAATTCTGGAAATTTTTCATACCTTTCTAATCATTGTCTTGAATATACAACAAAAATCTGGAATGTTTACAATGCTACTCTTGTTGCTATGAGAATTTTAAGTAATATCAATGTACCTAAAACATTGTGAATTCTTAAAAACATGTAGTATGTGAATGATTTTGGTAATGCTACTTGGTTATGAATCTTTACTGAGCATTATATATTGAAAAATAACAGAGCTAAAACAGTGAAATAGTTACTGCTAATATATATATATCATATATATGATTTATATGGGTAAGTATATAAAATTATATATATAAATATATATAATATATAATATATATAAAAATATAGGTAAAAACACTAATAAAACTCATTCATACTCCTGAAAATGGAGATTTCTATAAGTATGTAATTTTTGTACAGTATTGTAAATAAACACTGACCAATATACCACAAAATACCATGTTGTACTTGCTAGCTATGTACAAATATATTAATCAAGGTATTAAAAAGTATATTTTAAAAGAGCATACGTATAATAGATACTGTACTAGTGAATAAAAATTAAGTAAAACAAAATCAACCAAAAATCTTCCTAAAATTTAGATTAATTTCCACTAATGAGAAGTCAAACATATTCAGAACTAATTATTTAATTGAAGTACTAGGTTATGTGCAACATATATACTTACAAAAATATGTACTTATATGCACTATTTATTGAAGTAGACACATATTATCATAATACAATCAAACATATTTTATTCCTTCAAATATCACCTTTCCCATATATAGATGTCATTGAACTTCTGTTACCTTTATGTGTGATAATCCTGTTTTAAATACATCTGTTTTAGATATGAGAAAATAAAGCATAGAAATGTCAAGTTATTTTTGTATGTAAATAATGAATATATAAACATTCAGTTTCAGAATGGTAATACTGTTGTTGAAAACTACAATGATCTCTGCACAATACAAGAAATAATATCTTGAGAGGAATTTAGCTCAGCAGTGTCCATGTCTGCCTGGTGAACATAAGGTCCTGAGTTCAATTCCACATACCCCCCAAAAATGAATAAACAAATAAATAACATTTGCAAAATTATAGGCCAGCACTGATCCATTTTATCTTCTGAAAGGCCATGCCTCAGAGTAAGCCCAGCAGTATCCTATTGTTCTCTGCAGTTACCCTTCACCTTTCATAGCAAAATACCCACATGTGTGCATATGCACCCATTACTACTTTTCCTACAGGTATAGGAGCAAAAAAAGGCCAAAGCATTATGCAGTGCTCAGATGTTAATATTATGAACAAATATAGGAGTGCTTGCAAACAGAAGTCAGAAATAAGAGTATAGGTGACATTATTAAGGGCTTGAGGTAGTAAGAGTCCAAAATTTATCTTGAATTCTATGGGCAATCAACATGATGTTATGATCAGCAATCTTGATGCAACATTCAGACACGTCCTAACACAGGAGTTTTGCACATTCCTCTTAACCTGCTGAGATTATTATGTAAATACTACTATGATTATTTTGTTAATTAAAACCTTGAGGGGCTAGAGATTTAGCTCAGTTTCTGGCACCTACCTAGCAAGCACAAGGCCACTGATTTGATCCCCTGTAACCACAAACAACAATGCCAGGCATGGTGACACCCACCCACCAGCAATCAGTACTACATACCACGAGGCTGAGTATGGTGGCTCACACCTGTATCCCAGCATTTGAGAGTCAGAGACAGGAGGATTGGCGAGTTTGAGGCTTGCCTGGGCTACATAGTGAGGTCAGGGCCAGCCTGAACTGCAAAGCAAGACCTCATCTCAAAAAAAGAAAAAAAATTGAGAACTGGGAGATAAAATAAATGGCCACCAGGTTTTTGAGCACTTTCTTTTACAAAGAATGTGTGTCAGGAGTGTGGTCCAGGGTCTAGGTGTAAGATCAGGGGACTTTCAAGTGGAGGTGCTGCTATCAGAAAAGATTAAATTAGAATTCAGAAGACACCTAAATTATTTCTCATGATAGACTCTTTTATAAAAGGAGTTTACCTGCCCTCCTTCCTTTGATCTGTTTTCCCATCTTCCCATATCTCTGGCCAAGATGCTAAGAACCATGTGGTCCTTACCAAAGAAAGACTCAAATCAGCAGAGCCTCTTGATATTGGATATTTACCAGTCATAACTACTGGTTAAATAACACTGTTCTTTA
>PVIC010051101.1:0-12586 GCA_004025085.1 Thryonomys swinderianus
TTCTTTCTTTCCAGACAAGTTCTTGCTTCGTAATTCAGGCTGCCCCTGAGTTCACTATGTAGGCCAGGCAAGCCCCAAACTCACAGTAATCCTGCTGCCTCTGCCTCCTGAGTGCTGGGATTACAGGCATGAGCCACCACACCCAGCAATACTGTTTTCAAATGGAGCTGGGCATGGTAGCACATGCCTGTAGTAACCAGCCCTAGGAGTCTGAGGCTGGAGAACCACCATGATTTTGAGGCCAGCCTCGGCTACATTGTAAGTTTAGATGCAGTACAAACTACAAAGTGAAAACCTGTCTCAGAAAACAAACAAAAACTATTTATAATGGGAAAAGAGCAGATAGCAGGCAATATAAGGTAAGGCATATAAACTTTAAGAAACTAAAATTCAAAAACACTAATATAATAGAGAATTCTTATAATAATCTCATTAGTAGACTGAACATACCTGAGAAAATAATCAATAAGATTGAAAATATGAAAAAACTTCCTCAATTATTACCATAGGAGAAAAAGAATAAAAAATAGTTGGACTAGAGTATTCAAGAACTGTGTAAAAATTTCAAGTAACAATAAAAATACTATTTTAGGTGATTACCACATATAGATAAAGAAATTAATAGCATTTTCATAAGGGAAAGAAAGGGTTTTGGAAAATTCCATAATAAAAAGCAAGCATCACGAATGAAGTGATATATTATTATATGAAAAGGTAATTTAGACTAGGTGTGAAAGTATATCACAAACTCAAGGGGCAACCACAAATCAAAAAATTTGAACTATAATTGATATTCAAAGATAGGAGAGAAAATGGGATTAAAAGGTTTGATTAAATACAACAAAGTAAAAACAGGGTAGAATAAAAAAGAAAAACAGTAATTAATAGAAAATGCTTATTAAAGCAGTAGACATTATTTCATCTATATTTTCAATTTCAAAGAGAAAGTTCTGCCATAAAGTAAAAATAATGACCATATGGATAGTATGCCAAACTATATATATTGTCTACAAGAAATCCACTAATAGAGATCTAAACTAAGAGTAATGGGATGCACAAAACTATACCATAGTAACAGAAACAAAATAAACTTGGTGTACCTATCAGATTTAAACAAAGTGTGTTTCAGTACACAGGGAATTATTGGAGATAGTGAAGAGTATCACAAAGTAAGAGGCCAGTTCTCCAAGTACACATAACCATCATCAATGTTTATATATCTAGTGAAAGTCAAATGTAAGAAGGTGTAATAAAAGCCACATTTCTATCTGAATATTTCATTACAACAAATCAGTTATATTAAATTCCTACCTTCAAAAAGTCTTCAATCAGAAGCTGATGTTTTTCCTTTCAGATATCTGCTGATTCTTTTTATCCCTGTTCAAATCAATTACTGAACTCCTAGTGACTTTTTAATTAATTTATTGTGCTTTTCAGTTTTAGCATTCTGATTAAATTTTATGATTTATATCTCTGTGGTGATAGTCTAATTTTATTTATATCTCATTTTCTGACTTCCTAGACTTTAAAAATATTTTTCTTCTGCTCGCTAAGCAATTATTAGAAGGTTGTTTATTTAACTGATTAAGGGTTTTATGAACTTGTAGAGACTGTACCCGGGGTCTCCTTCATCCCATATGTGCTACACCACTGAGCTCACCCCCAATTGCTGAGACAGCTGTTTGAGACTATGAGGTGAATATGCAGTGCCTTAGTTTCTTCAGGGGCCATTTCAGGATTCATTTTGTTCTTTAAGTGAAATATATGTTCCTGTTTCTTTGTAAGTGTTATGACACACTGGTGAAAGTTCAGTATTTGAAAATATAGCCCTTCCCCTAGGCTTTTCTTATCCTAGCAGAATACCTTAAATAACTGAAAAAGGCATATTCTAAGACTTAGTATCTCCCCAGTGTAAAAGATTAAGGTAATTACATCCCTTTCCTGGGCAAATGTTGCTCTGGACCTCCAAGTATACTACTTCTTTCTTCTTTCTTCCTTCTTCTCCTTCTTCTTCCTCTTCTTCCCCTCCCCCTCTCTCTACCCCCTCTCTCCTCCCCCTCTTCTCCTTCTCCTTCTCCTTCTTTTAAACAGGGTCTCAGTTTGAAGTTCAGGCTGGCCCTGAGCTCACTATGTAGCACAGGCAAGCCTTGAACTTAGCAGTCCTCCTGCCTCTGCTTCCTGCATGCTGGGATTACAGGCTTGAGCCACCGTGCCCAGCACTGTGGTGTATAGTGTTGATTGCTGAGATGACACCAGGTGTGAGCCACCACGCCTGGCATTGTGGTATGTCGTACCAAGGATCAAACTTGGGCTTGCTAGTCAGACTCTGGAACCACTGAGCTAAACCCCTGACCCCATGTGTACTTAGTTTTAGTTATCCCAATATATAACTACACTGAATATCCTAAGTGCTAAAGAAACTCACCCCTGCTCCTTCTTGGAGCCTTAGGCTCTATTATATTTGGCTGCATTTTGCCCCACACATTCAAGAGTCTGCATACTGATGAGTATTTCAAAAGCTGTTTCCCAGCCTTCATTTTCCCAGCCTTTGTCATAAGTTATGCCTCTTTGTTTTTCCCCCAAATGAGATCCACTTTGGTAAAACAGAGACACTTTCCTCAGGCCATCCCCAGTTAGGCAATTCGGTGCAACTCGGGTCTCTAGAAGAGGACAGAACACAGGAAACTGGGTTGTTGCCTCCTCACACTGGACCATGTTGCATTGTGGGAGGAAGGCAAAGATAATAGCTAGTAAAAACTGTAAATT
The DNA here is from genome assembly GCA_004025085.1 of Thryonomys swinderianus. Taxonomy (NCBI): domain Eukaryota; kingdom Metazoa; phylum Chordata; class Mammalia; order Rodentia; family Thryonomyidae; genus Thryonomys; species Thryonomys swinderianus. The sequence continues at coordinate 2,767 of PVIC010051101.1, forward strand.
TTTATTTTGTTTTGAACATAACTTTTACTTGGTTGAACATTAAGTCACTGTAGACTCTGACCACTTTTCAGAATGCCTACGAACTTTAGTGAGGTTTCAGTTTTGCTCTCTTCTTTTATAATATTTCCTGGGGAGAAGGAAGGCCTGGAATTTACCAGTCTGCCACAGTGCTGATGTTACTCAGAAAATCCAGGAGCCTTTTCTTTCATGTGAGAACAGAGGCTAAAAGGTTCTGGAGTTGAAGAATTTTCCTTCTCCCAAGTTCAGTAAGGCTTGGGTGACTCACAGCAGATCTTTGGAGAACAGATCTTTGCCAAAAAGAATACAGTAATGATACTGTGAAATAATTTTCACTTTCCTCTGACTGAAACAGAATAGCATTTTTCTTATTTCACTATGGTAAGAACTGGCTAGAGTGCTTGGGGGTAGAGCTCATGTAAGTCTGAGAGTGGCCTATAAAGCTCAGTTCTGCTGATGGTTAACTGAAGCTGGCCCATGCTCTGCTATCATCAGTCCATCAATGACTGTTTCAAGTGGCCAGAGGATTCCACTCTGAATAAACTTATCTCAGCTTTATTATCCCAACTCTCTTTATTGGGGGGAAGTAGTTTTCCCTTTGGTATCAATTCATTGAGAAATCTAAGGAAAATCATTAGGTTTCCATACGTCTAGTCCTTTTCCTTGCTGTGAGGAAGAGTCTGGTGACTTCTCTGTTCTTTGAACATTGGATCTTAAAGAAGAAATGTGAACTGTTTCCTTGAAGATATTTAGTACCATTTCTTTTTGAATATACATGCTACCTTCTTTATTAGTTTATGCATTATAGAAATTGAGGTTATTAAATCTTTGAATTAGCACTGCAGTTAAAGTTATATAAAGGCAGAAACATCTTAAATCCTATTCTAAACTTTAAGAAAAACACAGAAAAATCACAATCTGACAAAAGTTATACAGAAACAACTTATTGATAGCATATAGGAATATAAAAGAAGCCATATAAAATATAGCAAATATATTGAACACCAAAGAATAATTTGGCACTCCAAATCAGAATTTGCTCCTAGAGTATGAGTATGATTGATGTCTTATTAGGAAATCAAGTAATGTAAACTATATATTTAATAATGAAAGGAAGAAGGATATTAAGGATTTCCTATTAAAAAAGAAATCACAGAATTCAAAACTCAATATTGATTTGACTAAACACAAAAGAAAACTCTTTATAATTAAAGGCATTCATGCAAAACACTTAGAAAATGTCACCTGCAGTGAGAAGAATTAATGTGGATGGACAAAGATCTCATTGTTATTGTCATTCAATATTATATTGGCATGTATAATAAAAGCAAAACTGAAGAATAAGAAAAATACATAAAGTAAAAGAGCATAATATTATGTTCAATTTATGTATCCTAGTGATTACCTGAAAACGTCTTTAGTATTGATACCAGAACATTGAGTTTGGAAAGAGATTAATCATTTATTATCTTTCTATACAGTAAGAATTCAAGGCGAAAAATTGGTACTGCAGAAAAAACTATAGTTCATACAACAAATAGAACATCTAACTATGGAGAATTAAAATTAACCACAAAATATTCAAATGAGTATATAGTTTAGGAAAATTGAGCTTTGATGCATATACTGTAATCATAATCCTAAACAGCAGTCTTGGTATTGTGGAAATGCAATTTCTTTCAAATTTATCTAAAACTAGAAAAAATTAGAATTTAATACATCCATTGACTCCTAAAAAATACATACAAGGGTAGTCAGGAATATTAAAAATAAAGTATTCCCAATAAAGTAACAGACATTCATAAAGCCACAAGAATTCAGAGCAAAATTCTTGGCCAAGGATGTAACTCAGAGGGAGAATGCTTGCCTTGTATTTTCAAGACTTTCAGGTCAATCTTTGGTACTGAAAAACAATTAAAATCGCATAGATTCACAGACATGGAAATCAGTAAAACAGAAACAGAGTAAGTCTTTTTGCCCATTTATCCATGTATCTATCTAGCTGTGTATCTGTGAATCTATCTACTCACTGTCAATCTACTTATCCATCAAAATAAGCTTATAACTCGGTTATAGGTAGGTAAGAGTAAGACATTCTGGTGTGCTCTTACATGGTAGGGTAGTTCAAACTGACAATAATAAATGTTTTTGCATTGTACTTTCTGTGGCCTTAAGTGTAGTAGATGGTATTCGATTGGCTAATATGAAATACTGGTTCAAAGATTTCTCAAATCCAAACTAATGTTCTTATGCATGACTTGACTTTCTTGCCAAAGTGGCTAATTTCTGCAGTCAATATTTCTATTCAATGTGCAAATTCAATGTTCCCTTGTTTGTAATATGAACCCTTCAACTTTATTTTCAAAATCTTTTCAGGTTTCTGTTTGTTTTTTCCATTTACATATAATTTTACTCCAAGCTTTTCAGTTGTGAGATACAAAGATTTAGCTGTGATGTCCCTTGTTAGATTTTAGTTTTATTCATAGACGTTTGCAGTACACAGTGACTACCTTCCTAACGGGGAGCTGGCATATGTATAAGATACATCTCAACTATTGCCTCATCCCCACCCCCCACCTTCTCTTGGTCACCTTCCATTTTGCAGGTCTGCTCCCTGATTCTAATTTGAGAAAGAATGTCTTCTGAAATGAGGGAATGCTAGAAGAGAATAACAGCAGAGATTTTAAGATCAGAACGAATGTTTGACATCTTATTTCGTGTCAACCTCTACTGGATCTGTGCTTTAAAAAAATAAAATACCAAGCACTCAGTTCTTTCGCGCGCACCATGACACACACATTACAGTAAAGTAACCATTATTAGGTCAGACCCATTAATGAATGTGACATATCTAACATGCTGTGTTAGTTACTTCTCTCTCACTGATAAGACAACATACCCAACATCCTAAGTTAAAAGGGAAGGGGTTTATTAGGCTTATAGTTCTTAGAAGTTTCAGTCCATAATCCCAAGGCTAAGAGGGCAAAAAAAGCATCAATGAGAAGAAAGAACATGGCATGCAAGAGCCAACAAAAGTAGCAAGAGAGTTTAATGCCATCCTTTTGCTCCTTTTAACTTATTCAGACTTCCAGGCCTAGGGCAGTGCCACCCTAATCATTCACATGCAGTGGGTCAGTATTCACATACCTTTAACCCCAGCATCACACATTCCAGACTCAAATATCTGGACAGAAAGTCCCACCTCATCTACATGAACCTTTGGTGTGGACACCTAAACCCAAACCATCACACGCAGGATGTAGAAATCAACAGCTAACAGTGACGGAGTAGGTGTGATTAGCTCTTACCGCACAGAATATTCTGTTTATCACTACAGAGATTATTCTGGTAATCCTTTCCATCCCACAAACTCCTAAGCAAGAGGGAAAATTTATTCCTTCTTTTCTGGAATTGGTCTACCCTGTGTGCCTAACTTTTATTAACTTAGTTACTTTTTAAAAAAGCATGAATATGTCACTGTAAGTAGCATAAACCAGAGAATATACAATAGGGAGTTCTTTAAAACCACTACAGCGAGCTCTTCCTATGGAAAAATAATGCCATATTAAGAGACGGAAATGCGGACAGGAATGAAACTCAACAGAAAAGTCCGTGTAAAGAAAAGGACCAAAGAATGCTGCTTTTATGAAGCATTTCTAAAAGTGTCTCTAGAGAGATTAAAAAATACGTAGGATTTCGATACATGGCAAAAAATAACAAATGAGAGGAAGATTAAAGAGAGAATTCTCACTAACTGACCAATAAGCAGCTTCTCATCTCTCCCTGAAGGGAAAATATAGCCACCAGCTGACTGAGAAAGCAGGTTTGAGTTTATCTCCGGCCCCATGCTACCAATCCTCAATAAAAGCTCTTTCTTTTTTGGAAACATCTGCTTGATGCTGGCTTCTGTATCCAGTTTACGCTGGTAGAAATGGCTATGATCAAAAAGAGCAAAGATAACAAATGCTGGAGAGGATGGGCGGAAAAACATAACCCTCGTACACTGTTAGATGGAATGTAAATTAGCACCGTCGTTATAGAAAATGCTGTAGAGATTTTCCAGAAAATTTAAAATAGAACTACCATAGGATGTAGTGATCCCAGTGCTGAAAACACAGCCAAAGGAGATAAAACTACTACATTGAAGAGACATCTGGAGGCTCACGTTGGCTGTAGCACTACTCACACCAAGACATTAAATGGTCTAAGTACCAACCACTTGATGAATGGATTTTTAAAATGTGGCACATTATACAACAGAACACTACCGATTTATAAAAAAGGAAGGAAATTCTGACATTTATAAAAACATAGATAGACCTGGAGATCAGATCATTAAGTAAAATAAAACAGGCACAAAAAGACAAAAGTAACCCCCATCATCCCTGTTGTGTGTGGAATCTAAAAAGTTAAAGCTGAGAGCAGAATGGTGGTTAACAGGGGCTGGAGACAGAAGGAGAGAAGGAGAAATGTGGATTGGATGGATATGAAGTTACACTTAGAGCAAGAAGTCCCATACACAGTCGTGGCCCTTGTGGATAACACTGTACTGTGCGTTCAAGTGCGTTCAAGAATCTAAAGAAAGCCAATGTACATATTGAAGGAGATTGTTATTTTTCAGTAAGTTTAAACATTTCACAACGTATTCTTGTATTAAAACATCACACATTATAAAATATTATTGTTTTATGTTGCTGAATTTGTCGCATAGTTTGTTCTGTAAGAGAAGAAAAAGTATTTCAGTTATATTTTGTACTTAACTTTGAACTTATCACCTTCAAGGTGATTAGTTTCTACTTCTGGATACTTCAGCTTTGAGTACCAGTTATTCTGACTCACTGTCTTTCTTACCTTTGACATGCTCCTTGTCATGTAATTTTGTGTTCATGTGCATTCTATCACAGTACTTAAAAGAAGTCTGAGCTGGATGACTCCAGTTGAAATTCCAGTTCGATCGGTTACTCATTAGAAGACTTTATGCATCCTGCTGAAGCTCTTTGGGATTTTGTGTCCTCCTTGCAAAATCAGCACAAAATCTACTTGACAGGGCTGCTCTAAGGACAAGACCAAGTTAACATATCTGAGTCATCTTTAAGAGCAATACAGTAACATTTGAATTAGATCTTTTGTGTTCTTACCTTGGAAGGGCATTTTTACTACCAGTTTCATTTAAGATCTATGCTACCATAAAACAAAGAGGCATTTCCTAGCTATGTGTGTTCTGTTTTACTTCAGACTGAAGTCTTCCTATACTTCCGGTCTAGTCCTCCATTTTGACTGTCTCACATATACCATCTTTACTTTTACTTAATCTCTGTGATGCTTCATTGTGCTTAACACGAGTATCTTCATTCAGATTTTCTAACTATTCTGAGGGTTGAAATTCATTTTGTGTACATAATTCATCTAATGCTTGTCTTCTCTGAGTTACAGGTTAATGAATGGGTATTGCCATCATATCACTCTTATGTAGTGTGTGGCACAGCCAAGGGACAAGGGAGTGTCAGAACTCACCTGGAACCATGGGTGTTCTTCAGAAAAAAACTCACATCTCCCTCTACTCATCTAAGTGTGTAGATAACCCCCAACACAAGTGCTTTAACTCTCTCCATCTCTCCCTTAGCTAGGTGGTCCTGCCCTTCCCTCTCTCCAGAGCTCTCCCGGACTGAAGACCTGGGTCTATCCAAGCCATTCCTGTCCTCTTACTGATCTCTGTTTTCACAAGATCTTCCCTTTGGTAGCTCATGATTGCACCCTACACTTAACAGAATAAAAGGAAAAGAACAATGCTTTGTTAACTTAAAATATATGATTCTCAGAATCTTCAGGATTGTATCAGCTCATAAACAGGTGCAAAATACAATGTCAGGACCACATAAAACACTTCATTCCCCTAAAATTTCCTTAGTCACTTTTTGGAAACTTATTATGCTAGAAGGACAGGTCCTGCTTCATACTCAGTTGTTTTTCTTTTTGTTCTTTGTGTTTGTCTATTTGGTTGTATGTAGTGTTAATTGTAATGGTGAGAGAGAAGTTATCTCTTTCCTCCATTTCCATTATATATTCTTGAGGAAAGAAAAATGGGATCCTAAATTCTGTAATCTTCTGCTTTAGAAGTGCAGATTCCCATTTGCATACAACCATCTCAGGGAATATTCTACACTGATTTGCATAAAATCAACTGTGGTTCATTAAATATCTTATTTTTCATAGAGTTAAATTTGTATTTGTGTAACTGCTTTGAAATAAAAAAAACATATTGTACATAAGAAATAACAGTTTCTAAGTGAATACATTTATACCGATTATTGACTGTTTCTTCAATGTGTTGGACTAGAATCACCTCAGCTGTCCTCAGATACAGTATTCTCCCTGCTGGTCGGACCCAGTACAGTATGAATATTTGTGCTGCTCCTACTTCATACTTAAGAATATCACATTCACACCCCTTGGTACTAGAAGTAAAATGTTTATCATCACATTCATCTTTTATCAGTTTGGAATCTGACATCTGTCTCTCAGAAGATCCCTAGAGGTAGTTCTCTACTCTTCCTGAAGCCCTTATCTCACGATAGTTTAAAACTATGCACTTCATTAGCTAAAAGAGAAGGAAATGAGATAATTACTGTACTTAATATTTATATAATGATTTATCATTATATTTGTTTGTAATGTAACTCTTTTTAGAGTTTAATTAATCCCACTTAGTGTTTAAGTGTCCTATATATCTGCCAACAGGAGTTCGATTTCTAGTTGCTGTTTATTAGCAAGATAATTGGGCTTATTACTTAAGCACGGTGTCTCCCTGGCATTCAGCCCAGATGAAATATTTTATACGTATTATATCTAGAAAAGGATATGACACATTTCCACAAAAGCAGATGTTTAAATAACATTAAAATTTTAAAATTTTTAAACTACCATAATGTACCAAAATGAAGCTAAAACAGCACAGGCAAATCAAATATATTACTCTCATAAACTAGAGCACTGTCATAACCTGTTAAGTTTATGTTTATTACTCTCTCAAAGACTTCAAGAGTATCATTTAAATAACTTACACATAAATATTCCTAAAGAGATTTTATAGCTCAAGTTAGTCAGTTAAACTACTTTTTGCCTACTTGGAACTTTTTCGTTCTGAAATATATTTTCCAAACTTGATGAGTTTTTTGGGAAACCCGGGCCATGTTCTCAGGGTTTTGTTTTGCTTTGTTTTGTTTTTTAATACCGAGGATTGAACCCAAGGCCTTTGCACTGAGCTAAAACACCAAATTTTTTATTTTTTATTTTGAGTTAGGATCTGCTGAATCACTAAACTCAAACTTGTGATCTTTCTACCTCAGATTCTCAGAGTTCTGATCTTGGAAGGGTCCAATTTTTAATATAAATGCATTTTTAAATTTGTAGAAAAACTGAATACCAGAAAGAAAAAGAGAAAGTAGAAATACCATTAAAACTACAGCAATATTTATGTCTATAAATTAAAAATGAAAGTCTCAACAATTAGTCACCTTACTGTTTTTTCTTTCCTAACTTCATCTCACCAACTTGAAGACAAGTTGAATTTTGAGATCAACTTTGAGGTTAAATTTTTAGTGGCAACAAAAGAAAATGAGACTTGAATATCTGTTGCTGTGGCCCATAAAAGGCAGGGCAATCATGTTACTCTCAAATAACCTAATGTGAAAGGGCTTCAAAAAGACAAGCGCTGGTCTAGATTTGCTCAGGAGAGGAAGAGGTTTCGCTCCACAGATGTGTAATTCCTGCGATATATGAGAAGTACATTTCTTACTTTTCTGTGAGACGAAATAGTGCAAAATTGCCTATGCTTGTCTCAAATGCTTGTGATATTGCTTCCTCAATTTCCCACAATGTTGGGGTTAGAGACATACCTATGTTATCTCAACAGTCACCTATTCTTAAAATAGGAGCTTTTTAGAAGATGGAGAAATAATAAATTCATCATTCTCTTCCAATCCCTGAACAAAATATGAGATTTCTGGAAGAAAGTTTCCAGAGTCCTGTCAAATGGAGCAATGAAACAAAGGTGTGGATGAATAAGAAATCGAATGGTAGTGTTTTCACTGATCTGATTTACGTTCGGTTATTGGCTTTTTATAGGAACCTACTCACCAAAAATAAATGCCATTTTTAACACAAGAATGAAATCATTTCAAGTACATAAAACATATGATTATCTCAAACCATAACTTCTCAAAGCAAAACATAATGAAAAAGGACATTTTAAAATACAGTCAGGTTTCAGAGCTTAACAATAGTGTACATTCTTAAAAGCCTCTGTGCAAAGTGTTAATAATTTTCTATTTTGTTTAGTATTTCCATACAGAAAAACCACTTTCCTACAGATGACATGAAAATACTACTTAGGAAAGAAACTATTTATTTTTCCTTTTAAAATTCATTTGCCCTTAAAATGTGATGATTTTTCTGGCCACTGTGCTACATTTATTTGTACCAAGAAACAGACCTGAAGGAAAAAAGAAAATACATCTTTGTTTTCTCCTCTTATCTTCTTTTTCTTCTTGGTTACCTCAGAAGTACTGGAGATAAATATAACATAGGAAGTTAGAAGAAAAAGTCTCCCTAGGACTTTGAAAACATTTCATCAAAATGAAATAGAATTTCTTTTATCTACTATGCATTTCTTCTCTTCTTTGGCTTCAGTTTTATTTTTGTGTGTCCTCGTTTCTGAGTGCTTTTTCCAAACCACCCAAAATATCAGTAAGTCCTCATGACACCTACAGTTTAAAAATGCAAATGGTACATTTTTCCAAAGTTCTTTGTGGACTTTTTTTTAGATTTCTGCCACACTTGCATTGATATACAACACAGTATTATGGTTTTTTTTCACATTACTGGTAGTCTTTGGTGATATGGGACCAACATGTTTAAGTAACCATTACAGAATATGGTAGAAAATAAGTAAATTGAATTAGAAGACAGGGAACAGAAAGTTCACTCTAGATTGTGAAGGGTTAATATATATCCATATTGAGCTTCCCTGTAAAGATGAAAATGCTGAACATCAGCTGAAATTGACCTGATGCATCTGTATAAAATGGCAGTGTATATTTTGTTTTACTTGCCTCTGTGCTGTAGGTTTGGTTCATCCCTTACTGGGTACCATAATTTTATTTAAGAAATACCAACAAAAAACGCCATTTCTTGGAGAAGTCATCATCACCTGGAATGCTCCAGATATGACAGTGGTGATGTCTATGAGCTATATGAACGGCCCTACCTTCAATCCTCCTTCCCAGAGGGGAAAGAAAGTAGCAGAATGAGACGTCAGTCTTCACAGCTTCTAACAGCTAATCCTATACTGAAGGTAGTTCAAATGCTTAGGACTGAGCTATAACAAACGAAGCACTTCACTGGGAGACTTCGGAGTTTGGTTGCAGATACTGAGTTCAGCCACAGTTCACTGGCTGCTCATCTGGTTCTAATGAAAATTAAGAATACTCAAAAGAATAGATGTGATAAACACTTAAAACCCCAATAGCGTTCTTAGTGTCATCAGGGACTGGTGTTTATCACATTTGTCCTATGAAGTTCAAAAACCTACTCCAAAAATTTCCACTAAATCAAGGACAAGGAAAAAACAAATCCAAAGTCAAAAAAATCCCTCCAGCCGGGTGTGGTGGCTCACACACTCGGGAGGCAGAGACAGGAGGATTGCTGAGTTTGAGGCTTGCCTGGGCACCATAGTGAGCTCAGAGCCAGCATGAACTACAAAGCAAGACCCCGTCTCAAAAAAAAAAAAAAAAAAAAAAAAAAA
>PVIC010051102.1:0-12540 GCA_004025085.1 Thryonomys swinderianus
TGAGCCTTTTCCTTCCTTTGTTTGATAAGGTTGGCTAAGGGTCTGTTGATCTTATTTATCCTTTCAAAGAACCAACTCTTTGATTCATTGATTCTTTGTATTCTCTTTGTCTCCACTGCATTAATTTCTGCTCTGATCCTTATAATTTCCTCTCTAGTATGTGCTTTGGGTTCGTTTTGCTCCTCTTTTTCTAGTTGGCCGAGGTTCATCATTAGATTGTTTATTTCCATTTGCTCTATTTTCTGAGTGTAGGCATTCACTGGTGTGAATTTCCCTCTCAGAACTGCTTTCATTGTGTCCCATAAATTCCTGTATGTTGTGCTGGGGTTGTCGTTTAGTTGTAGAAATTATTTAATTCCTTGTTTAATTTCTTTTGTGACCCATTGGTTGGTTAACAGAGACTTGTTCAATTTCCATGTGTTTGTGAGGATCTTGGAATTTCTTCTGCTATTCAGCTCCAGTTTCAAGGCACTATGGTCTGATAGTATGCAGGGGATGACTTTGATTCCTTTGCATCTACTTAAGCTTGTTCTATGGACTAGAATGTGATCTAATTTGGAGAATGATCCATGAGCAGCTGAGAAGAAGGTATATTCTCGCTTTGAAGGGTGAAAGATTCTGTAGGCATCCAATAAGTCTATTTGCTCCAAAGTTTGATTTAGCTCAAGTATTTCCTCATTGATTCTTTGTCCAGTTGATCTGTCAATTTGTGACAATTGAGTATTAAAATCCCCTACTATTATTGTATTCATGGATAACTGGCTTTTCATGTCCAGTAATGTTTGTTTTATATAGTTAGGTACGTTAGATTTCAGTGCATAAATATTTATGATTGTTATTTCTTTCTCTTGTATAGTTCCTTGTACGAGAATATAGTGATCTTCTTTATCTCTTTTAATTAGTTTGGGTTGGAAATCTATTTTATCTGCAAACAAGATAGCCACTCCTCCTTTTTTGCAGTTTCCTGTGACATGGAGGATTGTTTTCCAACCTTTTAATTTCAGTCTATGGGTTTCCTTCTGAATTGGGTGTGTTTCCTGTATGCAGCAGATTGTAAGACCTTACTTCTTGATCTAATCTGCTTGTCTTTGTCTTTTAATTGGCCCATTGAGGCCATTGACATTAATGGTTATGACTGATATGGACATATTCAGAGCTGCCATGTTTCCCTGTTCTTGGTTCTTTTCTTCTTTGCTTTTCCCCTTTTCTATTTAGTTTCTTGTTTGCCCCAATGAATTCACTCTCTTGGGTCTCGTGGTTATGGAATTTTCTGTGTTTTTTTTCCAAGATGTTCTTTAGGATGTTTTGGAGTACAGGTTTCATATTTGTGAAGTTTTTCAGGTGTTCTTTATCATGGAAGTATCTTATTTCCCCTTTTATTCTGAAAGATAGTTTTGCAGGATACAACAGTCTAGGTTGGAGGTTGTTTTCCTGTAGTGATTGAAATACTTCCCTCCACACTCTCCTTGTACTGAGTGTTTGTGTTGAAAAGTCTGCTGTGATCCTAATGGGTCTCCCTTTGTAGGTGATTTTCTTCCTGTCTCTCACTGCTTTCATTATTTCATTCTTTTGTTGTACATCTGGAACCTTTATAACTTTGTGTCTAGGTGTAGCTATTTTTTAAATTGAATTCTTTATTGGTACAATTTATATACATCTCAAAATCACATATAACATTGGGAAATTTGTACCAGTATATGCCCCAAGTTAATTCTCATTTTTACCCATATCCCTACCCACTCCCCCCTCCTCCCCCCTTTATACATGCTCTCTTATTTTCTTTCTGTATCATATTTATTCCTTCCCCTCATCACATTCCCATACCAAGTTTCCTATAGAAATATTCCACTCTATAAAAGCTGTCCTACTTTCTAGAACTCATTTGCATCTACAGGTGTTCATGCCAAAGAGAAGATCCAGGAATTGTCTATCTGTGATCTATTGATTTCACTTATTAGTATATCCTCCAGATGTCTCCATTTGCACCTAAGTGGATCAATCTTGTCATTCTTTATGGTAGAGTAATACTCCATTTTGTAAAAAAAAGCACATCTTCTTTATCCACTCTCCAGTTGTAGGTGTAGCTATGTTTATGTTACAGTGTTTTGGAGTCCAATAGGCCTCATTTATCTGTATGTGTATATCTTTTCCTGTGAAGTTTTGTGTTGTTATCTCTGACAATAGCTTTTTTTATGTCTTTTACACTGTCTCTTGCTTCCTCAGTGACTCCAATCAGTCTTATGTTCTTTTTCTTTGAGTCATCTAGAAGCTGTTGAATTGATTTCTTCTGCTTCCATACTCTTTTCCATAGATAATAGCTTTCCTGCTCATTGGCTGCTATGCTGTCCTCTAGGTCTGAGATTCGGTTCTCTGCTTTATTCATCCTACTGCTCAAGCTTTCGTTCTCCTTCATCATTCCCTGGAGCTCTGCTTGAAGCTGTTTAAAAGGTTCCATTGCTTCTGCTATCTTGGATTCTATCATCTCACTGATCTCTTCTTTAATGATGTCTCTCACTGTGGACAGTATCTCTGTTTTGATCTCAGAGATGAGTTCTGCTTTCCATTTTACTAGATCTGCTTTAGTTACCATCTCTGAGTCCTGGTGTTTGAGTTTCAGTTTGCCCTATTGCCCTTTTCTCTGAATTTCTCTGTGGTGGTGATCTTTGTGTCTGTTTTTTTGTGTATTTTCTCATTTCCACTCTTTCGTTGTTATTAATGCTCTTCTTTGTCTAATGACAGGGCAATGTTTGTTGCAAATCTCTTTCTATTATCTGGGGCCCTTTGGATGCAGCACTTTCCCGGGGGGTCCTCCTTGAATCTGTAATGGCCCTTAAGAGTTCTCACTTCTGACACATCATGGGAGGAATTTGAACAGAACAATCACATCATGTTTGTTACCATAATACATTAGATGCCAATATCAGTATTAAACACAGTAAATGATATGAAAAGCTTTGTTAAATTCTGTTCTGGAGACTTTGAGCTTATGAGTTACCTCTATGTCCCTATGCCAAAATTTAGAATTAATCAGCAATGTGTGTACCACATACAGATCATAAATGTTGCCCCCGAACCCTTTGGGGATAAAAGGTCACTGGGGAATCAGCGAGGTAGGGAGACAGGAGGAGAATGAAATAGGGTTATCATATTCAGGAAGATCACCTATATCCTAGAACCTCATATATGCCAGTGGGTACTACAGGATAAAAGGGCATATGTACAACAGTACCAACTGTATGCTGTGAGACCGTTGGAGGGTTTGCACAGCTTCTTATAATAGTACAGAAGAAGAAATAGGGAAGCCTAAGAATCTTTTACTTCTGTGTATTGCTTCTGACAGGAAGATAGGAGAGGATGTGGGGATAAGGTGAATAGAGGGATCTAGGAGTAGATGGCAAAATAGAAGCTAGATTCCTTCTTTTTTTTTTTTTTTTTAATCTTGCCTGGTGTCTCAGTGCAGCTCCAGGAGCATGTCTCCTGTGCAGAGATGCAGGAGATGGCTCCAGCCCCTCTAGGGCCTGGGTCCTCAAAACGCAGCTCCAGGGTGGGGTTTGGGCTGGGCGGAATCCCTCAACCCTCCGTAGTGCTGCTCACGCCCAGGGTCTGTACCTGACTCCTCACTGCACAGCTCTGGGATACAGTGGGCCGGTGTGCAGCCTTCAGTCCGCCGGAAACTGAGGGCACCCAGCAGCCGAGTCTGTGTGCACTGCTCCTTTCAGTCCGCTGGAAAGGGAAGGCATGGCCGGCAGCCAGTCCGTGAGTGCCACTCCCTTCAGTCCCTGCCAAGAAATTTGAAAGTCTCAAGATTTTATCATTAAAGTAAACCTATCTACAATGTGAGATATATCTTTATCTTTTTGGACTTCTACTTATCTTTTTGAACTGACTCCTCTCTTCTGTCACTTTTTTTTCTCTAAATTGTGGTGTCCTCAGTGAAGGTACAATCAACCAGGAATTAATTGAGAGATTACTGAACTCTAGATCATTTTCTCTTTAAGTGGAGAAGTGCATATGCTTTGTAGTGAAAGACTGAGAATTTAACATCCTGTTTTTCTCCTAATTTGGCAGACTGGTAATGCTTCAGGTATTAGTGAAAAATATAAAAAAGAAAAAAGTCTTGATCCCACCATTTTGGTCCAATAACTCATGACGTTCATGCTCAGGCTTTTTGCCTAAATCTTCCATTTGCTATTGGGTCAGCATATGTTGTGTGTAGACCACATGTGCAGCAGTCTGTTATGTACCTTTCATCATCATCATCATCATCATCATCATCATCATCATCATCATCATTATTATTATTATTATTATTATTATTATTATTATTATTATTATTATCATTATTTGAGACAAGGTCTCGCTTTGTAGTTCAGCCTAGCCCTGAGCTCACTATGTAGCCCAGGCAAGCCTGGAACTCAGCAATCCTTCTGCCTCTGCCTCCCAAGTGCTGGGATTACAGGCATGAGCCACCATGCCCAGCACTGTGGTATGTGGTACTGATTGCTGGTGGGAGTGAGTCACCATGCCAGGTATTATTGTGTGTGCTTACCAGGATTGAACTCAGGACCTTCTGCTTGCTGGGCAGGTGTTGGAATCACTTAACTAAATCTCTGGCCCCATTATGTAACTTTTTAAAAACTTGCTGACTCTTTGTAATATTGTATTAAAGTGGTAGAATGTTGCAGTGTGGCTCCCACACTGCTGAGATAGTAAAAGCATGTCAGATATTCCCCTGGCTCCATGCATTTTCTTCAGCCCAAAGCTTTTTTTTTTCTTTCCTTGTCCTTCCTTCCTTCCTTCCTTCCTTCCTTCCTTCCTTCCTTCCTTCCTTCCTTCCTTCCCTCCTCCCTCCTTCCCTCTCTGCCTCCCTCTCCCCCCTCCTCTTTCTTTCTTTTGAGATAGAATCTTGCTTTGTAATTCACACCTTCCTTAAACTTGCTGTATAGTCCAAACTGGCCCCAGATCCTCCAGCCTCAGCCTCCAAAGTTCTGGAGTTATACACATGCACTGCTCTTGAGTGAATTTTCCCAGTTTAGATCAGTGTCAGAACATTCAGCGATAACCACTATTTTATTAGCAGTTTTTTCAAACTTTAAAAATTATATTATACATTGTATTTTTCTCAAAATAAGAACATGACATTATTTTCTGTCTTGTTATTACTTGTTATAGTAATAACAAGACAGAAAGTAGTTATTATTACTTATCTCTCTCGCTTTAGAATATGACTCTTTCCCTCTAGTACAAATAGATCTCTATAGTAATTTATGTTAACTCCATGTTATCCCATTTTAAGTAGGCTCTGTCCTTTATTCTGACTATGACATACGGGCTACTTATGATATCACTGGAACACAGAATACTGCAAAAACATCGAAAGAGTGGTAGGTGTAGGTATATATCTATGTACATATTTAATGAGAACTGACATTGTTCTAATGGACTTAAAAATCAGAAATTGTTCTTTGGTATTTATAAGTAACTTGCTTATAGCTAATCATTTTTACTTACCTATAGGCTGGGCCTGCTATTCTGTTTGTGTGTGGATTACATTAGACATGAGAATATGGATATGAAATTAAAAAGCTGTGCTTTTACTCTCTCATAAAAGCTCATATTAAAAAACAACTTCAGACTTGCTTCTGTCTTAGGGGAGATTTTATATTTAAAACCAATGGCACTGGCAGGTGCTAAAGTCTCTGTAATATTAACAACACACGTTGCCTTTGTCCCTACAAATTGTTAAGTAATTCAGCACAGGCCAGCATGCAAGCACTACAAACAAAGAACACTTGTTTATAGGCACTTGAATTGTAAGGTATGGGTTAAGTATCCTCTATCCTGAAAATCACAGGGAGTAAGTAGTATGCTTCTATGATCTAGTCCTATGGGAGAGGAAGACACTGTGCAGGAAGAAGGTCTGCCATTTCTGCTGTCCCACTGAACCAGGAAGCTTACTTGTGCTCAGACTACCTGGGGTATATAAACCATAGAGGTAAACTGACTAACCTCAAATTCCCATCATCAACAATCAGTAACCCAGACCCAAGAGATGGGGTGCTCATATTAAAAACAGCAAGAGTAGGCATGTAGTCTCATAGTGACTGAAGGATGAAAGCAAATGACAGGTAGGTTAGCATAAGACCAACAGGGCTCAGGTGGATTGCTAACAATCGTCACTGAAAACAACAAAAGACTGTCTACCAAGTGATCAAACTTAGAGAAATGGCTGATGCCTAGTAGTCTCAGTTGTATGGATGCTGAGCCATTGTACAGAGATGAATGGTGGTGGCAATGATTTGCCCCTTGGTCCCACTGCCATTTAACATCCAGTTTATTGTACAGTGATTCAACTGGATGCTCAGTCTGTCAACCTGCTAAGCCCTCTTGGCCTCGGACATGCACCTCAGCAGAACCTCTTCAGATTGTTTTAGAAAGTACAACTTTTGCTGATTTTTTAGAAAGAAAAACGTCTTCCTTCTATATAGATACTTCAAGATTACTTTTAAGAGTAGAAAAAATTAAAATCATCTCTTTATATATCCATTGTCTTTCATGCTCTTGTGCCCTCTCAATAGGAAAAAAAATAATGTAATTGAATGGTCAGCAATATGAAGAACTAAAGCTCACCCTTTCTACTAATCCAAAATTGATGGCTGTCTTTCTGCTTTGTCTTGTTGAAATCCTACCTGTTTTTGAAGGCCTACCTGAGATAAAATTTTTCCTAACCCCTAATTCCTGGACTTAATGGTTAGCAAATTTTTATACTCTGAACCTTCATTGTACTTACTTGTAATAGGTTCTATAAGAGGCACATAGTTTCATGTTACAGTTTTTGGTATAATTACTCTTCCCCTCAGTGAATAAAGGTACCTATTATGGTGCATGTCCAGACAGTTTGGGTGGTAACAATTTGCAGATGGATGGATAAACAAAAGGGCATTTTTTATTGTATTAATGGCAAAATATATCATTTGTGCAAGCAGCATAGCTGAAGGTGAATTCAGAGATAGTTTCCTGAAGCATTGCTAATGATAAAAAGATTATTTAATCAATGGATAGTTTTGAAGATACTGGTATGTGTAAGCCACTGTGATAGATACCTTAAGTTCTGTTAATAATTTGCAAGATTTCTGTTATGTTTCAACATAATTCTACTTTCATAATTTTGTTGGGAGCTTCTCCCTCTATTTTCTAACATTTCTCATATTTGTATGTCATGTTGCATATTTTCCAGATGTTCAGGTATTCTCATCAGTCTTCCACCTGTAGGAAAAGTTTGTGTTAGGACCCACCTGCATCATCTGTATAGAAACAAGTACAGTGCATGACTAGTGTACAGAGTCAAAGACAGTAAGAAAAAGCCCCTCATGGGCTTTGGCAATGATTCTAAATATACTCAATAACAAGTTCTGTGGTAATTGAACTACTGAACTATATACTCAAACTTTTCTTCTCTATATTTTAAAAAAATCCTTTGAAATACTCATATTTTCAATTTGTAAGTGATATTCATTTAAAATCCTAATTGTGGTTGTATATGTTAGGAAAATATATTTATGATCGGTAAAAGTAAGTGTTGCATTTTTACTCTATTTATAGCTTAATATGGATTAAGTTTGTAATGCATTGAAGTAATATCATTGTACTATGTGATTTAACTTTTATCATGCGTTTCAATCTTTCTAAAGTTACTATAATTGATTTTGTTTGATCATGTACCTTTATATTATTACAAGACTTGATAAGTTGCAAAATATGTGGTTGCTAATAGAGATAGAGAGTAGAGTTACTACCTTACAGGGATGATAAGAACAAAGTGAAATATAGAAAAGTGATTTTAATCTCACAGTGGCAGTTTTATAAAATATAATTTGTTGTTCCCTTAGCACAGCCAAGTTTCTTGCTGATAACAAGATACTGAATTAATAAATCCATTGCAGCTATCGATACTGTTCCTTTAATAACATAATGAATATTGGGCATGAACAATGAAAGGTGTTCTCTGTGCAGATATTACCTGTAGCAGGTACAAACCCCTAAGCCTAGGACAAACCCCCACATCACACCCTCAGCAATATCAGTGTGAGAATCATGTCTGCATCCCAACTAGAATACTGGATTTTCCATACAAAAGCACATTATTTCCTGGAGGACAATTTGCTTATTTTTCAATTGGAAATGTATTTAGGGGTCTATTTTATTATCTTTATATGGGTTTAACTCCAATTACAGTTAATGGGAGTTGTGTGTCTATAGTTACACTAGCCTCTGAACTATTAGAACATTATTGCTTTCCATTACCATCACCATTAAAATAACTTTCCTCTCTTCTGCCAACTTGAACTTCCACAGTAATATGAGTTTCTCTTTCTTTTGCATGGATTTATTTGCCAGTAATGAAGGATGTAGATAACACAACATGGCCTGTTTCTAGTTTTAAAATGATTGGAATGTCACTGAGATAAAAATAGGGCTAGAACCATTTAATTGTTAAGAGGAGGTAATTGATTGGCTTTTTAGACATACATTTTTGCACAGTACCCTGTGTATACGGGAATGATGCAGTTCAATACAGCATAAAACCATGGTATCTGGTAAACTCTTGAGTTATAAAAAATATAAAACAGATGAGAAAATAAGGCTTATAAACTAGAAGTTCTGGATTTTCCTAATAGCTAACAAAACTCTGTATTTAGTTTCAGTCATTCATACTTTTGAAAAGGCCAAAACAGTGGGACTAAGTGTATCATAAAGTGCCTATACAGAGTTGGTGGTACTCTTGTGGTTAGTGCTGTACTCTGCTGTATTTAAAAAAAAAAATGACCAGCTACCATAAAAACTGATCTAAAGGCGCCAAAGTTGGTTCTATTAAGGTTTTAAGAAATGTGTGAAATGTCCCAATCACTAGTACTTACATAAATACAAGAAGGAAAAGGAAAAAACAAACAGCATGTCATTTTTACTTTTATATTAGCATATTTTAAAAAAATTAGTACATAACAAGGAGGTAAGAAAGGAAAATCCATATACTAGCAACTAGATTTAAGTGAATAGAAGCATCCTGGAGTATAATTTGAACATAACTTGTATACCTTAACAATGCCACTTCTCTGCATGGCATATGTGTGTGTGTGTGAGAGAGAGAGAGACTATAAAGATGTCCACTGATATGCCATTTATAATAGCAAGACATTGGGAACAACTTAAATATCCTGCAGCAAAGAGATGATTATCTACATTGCAGTATATACTACTTACACAATATAAAAAGATTATGTGATCGTTGAAAGTTATGTTTTCAATATCATGTTCCAAATGTCTATTGATGTGGAACATTTCTACAATAAAATGTTAAATGAAAAAGCAGGATACCAAATTTTATAGATACTTTGAGCTCAAACATTTTTTTTAAGATAGCATTCCAGTAAGAGTGAAGAGAGAATCTGGTCAACTAGTAGAGAATATGTGCAGCATTCCAGTAAGAGTGAAGAGAGAATCTGGTCAACTAGTAGAGAATATGTGCTCCACTAAGACATTAGTCCCAGCCCTAACTTGGCTGATACCTTCTAGCCATATATAGTGAATGAGAAATTATATCCAATACAGACCCCTGAAATCAAAGAGAAAATATAAGCCAAAAGAGTTTTGGATATAAGGGGGGAAAATCTGAGACGATTTCGGTAAAACAATAGGGTAAGAATGTATACTCAATAGATAATGCTAGAAGCAACATAAAAGTTTTCTCTTTCTATAACCTAAGCTGTACAGCCTAGGATGCTGCTTGCTGTTTGCTAGAAACAATGCTATTCTGTTATGGTAACCTGCCACACCATTGCTTTGAAAAACTTGGGCACAAACAAATCTTACCCTAAGTCACAGAGGGTTTCATTTACTATGTATTCTAGACAACTAATGTGAATTAAGAGGGGATATTTTATAACACAATGGATAGTGCATGACTGAAGAGTACATACACAATATTTTGTTAGATCAGCATTGATACAGCTGCGTGTCCATGAAACACTCGAGAACAAATAACCCTTGCATAAATAGGGACAATTAATCTTGCCAGGAATTTAACCATTTTATGAAGTTTTTCAACCCCAACTTGGTTTCTTTAAGTAGCATGCAAAACGCAGCCTGTGCCTTGGCACATACTCACTTCATTACAGGGTTAATTACATACTTTCGGGTTACACACAGTGGGCTTGAGTCTTTTATACATTATTTTATTTTGTGTTGTTTAAACTTCTCCTAAGTTGTATTTATTCTTTAGTTATTTAACTGGCAAGAATTTTTAGTAAGAAGAATATGAATGATACAGATTCAATATGGGTCTAAACCTTGGTGACATTCATATATATCATGAATGATGTGTTTTGTACATGTTGGATAAGTGATTGTGTGCATGATTTCTAGAACAGTACAATAAGGGATTTAAGCCATTCACCTCAAAACTTGGGAAGGTTTTGAGATGTATGCCAAATCAATTTATGCTTGGAAAAGGCACAAAGCTTTTGGCTCAGATGCCAACAGAGAAAGCCTTGACATCTGTTTGGCCTGGTTTATGTGTTATTTACAAGGTGCACAACCATGTTTCAGCTGGGCCATGTGTAGTATTTATATTCTCTTTCATGAATTCTTTGAATGTTGTCTTCAGTTTCGGCCACCACTGTTCCAGAGAGCACATATATTCCTAGAACTGTGTTCTTCTGTTCTTCTGCATTCTTTGACCAGGTCAGTCTCAAACCTGTTCACCTACACATGGGGCACACTTCAAAGACAAGTTCTTGATGATCACAGATAATCTGTTGGGATATCTTTATTGTCTTTGGTGGTTTTGGAAGGTGCATTTTGATACTGACATTTTAGGATTATTGTTCATTAATCCTTAGGCTTACAAAGTAACAGAATCCCCCAATGAATTCTTATACCATGGAGATATATTTAGCCCTATAGCCTTTCTTATTCCGTATAATGTGCTATTCCATGAATTTTACAAAAGGAACCAGAGAAAAAATGACAAATCATGTGTCCCCCTACCCCAATGAAATGTATCATTGTCCTGTGTCTCATTGCACAGTATCCCCAACAGGTATACATGCACAGACAAATACCTCCTCCACCATCTTCCCCCTTTATTTCCAAAGATAAAACAAAGACTGGATAGGGATACCACTATTTACTAACAAAGTTCTATATCATCTCAGGTAAATATACATATTTTAAATGACTAAGTTTTTGAAAATAAGGCCTCTTTCTTTGCTGTCTAAATTCTAGTGGTTTTAGTAGTGCTAAAGACTAGTTAGCAAAGTAGATTTGGTTCAGACTGGGTGTTGTGGAGCTCTGAAATGCTGTCACATGGCCACCTACTTCCTCCACCAAACAAGAAATAACATCACTCTTACAATAACCCAAATTATCCTGTTATCACTGACAGCAGTAACATCTTTGCTTTCTCATGAAAGTGGCACCAACTTATGAGGGCCATTAGCATGTACTACTGTAAATAAAAATGTTCTATTCAGGTAATTCACTGCTTTTTTCAATCTCCAGTTCAAAGAAGATACGATTCCAAGAGTGAAAAGTTGTCACAATTAGATTGCTATCCATTAAAATGTAAAGTCTGGGTCAGAGATTTATCTCAGTTGTGCTGCACCTACCTCACAAGCACAATGTCCTGAGTTCAATCCCTGGTACTGGAAAAAAATGTTCCATAGAATATGAAGCCAGATGGAAGTGGGTGTGTGTAAATGTGTGTGTGTGCATTTAAATGTATGTACTTTATATTTTATAGATTCCACTTATGGCTTGAATCATACAGACAGGTCTAGAGTATAAATGTATACATTATAATTAAGTTAGATTTAACAAATACAGAGAGTTGGAAATAATTCCAATACTCCACACCTGTAATAGCTGCCACCATTTCTTTTTTCTTTTTTTTTTTTTTTTTTTTTTTTTTTTTTTTTTTTTTTTTTTTTTTTTTTTTTTTTTTTTTTTTTTTTTTTTTTTTTTTTTTTTTTTTTTTTTTTTTTTTTTTTTTTTTTTTTTTTTTGAGACAAGGTCTCGCTTTGTAGTTCAGGCTGGCCCTGAGCTCACTATGGTGCCCAGGCAAGCCGCTGCAAACTCAGCAATCCTCCTGTCTCTGCCTCCCGAGTGCTGGGATTACAGGCGTGAGCCACCACGTCCGGCGTTGCCACCATTTCTAATGACATTTTTTTCATAGATGTGGTGTGGATTGACATTTTGAAAATGTAAATGATAAGCTGTATAAAATTACTTCATATAATTATCTCATTAATTTAGGGATGAATTATGCACTCAAAAAGAGAAACAATGGGGGCCGGAGGATTAGCTCAGTGGTTCCGGCGCCTGCCTCTCAAGCGCAAGGTCCTGAGTTCAATCCCTGGAAACCACATACAATGCTGGGGGTGGAGACTCACGCCCACCAGCAATCAATACCACACACCACAGTGCCGGGCGTGGTGGCTGACGCCTGTCATCCCAGCACTCAGGAGGCAGAGGCAGGAGGAT
>PVIC010051104.1:0-12580 GCA_004025085.1 Thryonomys swinderianus
TCTCTTTCTTTCTTTCTTTCTTTCTTTCTTTCTTTCTTTCTTTCTTTCTTTCTTTCTTTCTCTCTCTTTCTTTCTTCCTCTCTCTTTCTTTCTCTTTCCTGCCCTCCCTCTCTTCTCTTTCTTTCTTTCTTTCTTTCTTTCTTTCTTTCTTTCTTTCTTTCTTTCTTTCTTTCTTTCTTTCTTTCTCTGCCTCTGTCTCTCTCTGTTTCTCTCCCTCTCCTTCCCTCCCCCTCCCTCCCTTCCCTTCTTCCTTCCTCCCTTTTTTCCTTCCTTCTTTCTTTCATACTGGGGATTGGACTTAGGACCTTGCGCTTGTGAGGCAGATGTGGCACATCTCTGGGCTGTATATGGCTTATTTCTTACTCATCCTGCTTGTTTAACATAGTCAGTGGCAAACCGCTCTACACAGTCACTCAGAGCCAATGGAAATGCTACTGTTTTGTACTTGTCATGTGGTATTCATGTTGAAGATGTCAGAAGATGGAAGTCTCATGTACTTACCTGCCAAATGAAGGTGTAAAGCCTCCGAAAATAGGATTTTTCTGTAAACTCATTGTTTCCTGATATGCTTCTACTCAATTCCACACTCACTTTTCCTTCTCACACTTGTGTTTGTCAAAAACACAGGTGCATTCTGTTTTCTATCACCATGATATTTGCCTGCTCTAACATGTCCTGTAAATGGAACCATTCAATGCACACTCTTGTGTCTGGTTTCTTTTGCTCACATAATTGTTTTGACCAACTTTGATTATATTTCAGTAGTTGTTTTCTTTTTAATTCTTTGTGTGTGGCATCAATTAGTTTCAGCTGAATTGACCACATACTTATGTCTGGAGTTTCCTGGAGTATATCAAACCTTGGCTAAAGCTAGAGAATGTAATAATTGGAGACCAATGATGTTTTCTAGCCACATGAATATGAGTGGTTACGATGCCTCAGGACATATGGGCCTATCAGCCTGGTATACTAACAGTTGAATTTATGGTTTGCAATAGTTTTCAGACTCTGAAGTGTCTACAGTGCATGTTAGAAACATAGCTATGATTTGCCTACCTGACCAGCTAAGTAAAAGAGGCACCTTCCTGAGCAGACCTTGGGCTTCCTGATTCCAAAAATCTTCACTTTTATATCAGTGAAGATGTGAGAACTGGAGACAGCTCATGGACTGGGCAACCTAACATAGTCATGAGAAAGTAAAGAAATCTGTTATTGCCATATTGTCTCCTTTAGCTACATCACCTACACTGTCTTAGTATAAACTGTGCTCTGTTTTTGCATTCTGTGCTCCGTTTAAAGCACTCCAATCTCCCAAAGTGATTAACATGTCATTAATAGAACAGAATAGCTTTGTTACAGAAATCCATTCTATTTCATTTATTCACTCACCTTTTGATTAACATTATACATTTTGCTACTATGGAAATTATTGTACAAATCATTTTTGGGGGCTCAAGTTTCTGTCTTTCTTTAGAAAATACATATGAATTTAGGTTAGATATTTACTGTAGCATAACAAATCACTACAAAATTGGTGGCTCAAAACAATGTAGATTTATTATCTCACAGTTTCTGTCGATCAGAAATCTGCATACTGGCCAGTTGGATCCTTTAGAGTGTCTCACAAAGCTGCAATCAAGGTGTCACATGAGGGTGGGTCTCATCTGAGGATAAAAGTGGGGAAGGATCTACTCCTGATATTTCGGTAGGATTCTGTTTCTTGCAGGTGTTGAACTAAAGGTTTCCAGTGGGCTCCTGACTGGATGTCATTCTCTTTTTCTTTCCATGTGGGCCTCTCCTGATATCAGCTTGGTTTGCCAGAACATGCAAGTTAGAAGGTGATGGAAGAGCCTGTTAGCAGGATGGAAGTGATTTTAAAATCTAACTCGAGTTAGCATTCCTTCAGTGTTGCTGAATTCTATTGTTAGAAGCAAATTACTCTGGGGGAGAATTATAAAAGGCTATAAACATCAGGAAATGGGGATTATTGAAGGTCATTTCAGAGCATCTACTATAGCATTGAATTTGTAGGTCTACAGTAACTATAAGTGTATAGTAGGTATTTAGTAACTATATTCAAAAACATCAGGCTATTTTCTAATGTGGTCAAATCATTTGACATTCTTACCAGCAACCTATGTGAATTTCAGTTTAGCACTTGGTATTTTCAGACATATTTCTCATGGTCCATCTAGCAGGTATCCTATTGAGCATATAAATATAACTTACATTTCTCTGCTGGGTAATGATGTTAAGAATTTTTAATTTGTGCATTGACTATTTGTGTATTTACTTTCATGACATTCAAGTTTTCATTGTTACTTTGGGGAGTAGCATTTCTTTGTATTTTTGATTTATAAAAGATCATCTTCCTATATTTTTGCTGTTAAGTGTTTTGTTGAATGTATGTATTTTAAACTTTCCCTCTCTACCTGTAGCCTACATTCTTTTCTTAATGTCTTTTGAGAAGGTTTTAATGTTAAATTCTGTGGCGGGCTGTAAAGACTTCCCCCCAAGATGGCGGCTGGTAGCAAGCCAGAAACCTCTGTTTAACACAAACAAACTAACTGCAGACCTTATATGGTAATATCTGTGGGCGGTGGGAGGGGCCTCGAGAGGAGAATGTATATAAGCACCCAAGACAGGAAGTGGGGGGGGAGAATAAAAGATCAAGCTTGCACTCCATGTGTTGCGTCTCTCGCTGTGGGATCGTTGAGGGTCGCGACAACTGGTGCTGAAGCCCGGGACTCACCTCTCTCGGGGGAACGGAGGAGCAACGATCCGGTAAGGTCTGTGGACGCGCAGCAATCAGGTAAAGTCTGCGGACACGCAGTAAGAGTAGGTTTGCCCCTTGTAGGGCGGAGATTTGCTTTCAAGCTAGCAACAAGATTTGAGGACCCATGGGTTCAGAAAACTCAAATGCGAAATTAGAAAACGCTTTGCAAAGAAAAAGGAAGGGGTCGAGAAAAAAAAGAGAAAAAGACAAAAGCAGAAAAGAGAGGAGGTGACGGGAGCAGACAGAAGGAAAAGGGATGGAAGCCTCCGCTCCCCCACTGCCTTACAATGCCTTAGCACCCCCCAGGGAGGACATTAAAGGGTGGGCTGATTTGTGTGAGGGAGGCATGTTATTTCCTGTTTTTGAAGACGCAAATCAATGAAGGTACCATCAAAACATAGATTTTAAACAAACAAACCAAGAAGAGACCCTAGGGTGAACTGAAAGGGAACACGTGGCCATTGCCCTTTTTACTCTAAATTTTCTTTCCCTCAACACTCAGGGCCTCTCCGCGGCCAAACGCCATGTGGGTGTGGGACCTCAAAGAGCTCATCCCCTGGTCCTTTGGAAGGACCTGGTGACGGGGCTTTGGAAAGGCCCAGACACAGTCCTAATCTGGAAGAGAGGAGCTTTTTGTGATTTTCTGCAGGACCAAGAATCTCCTATCTGGGTCCTGGGGTGCCTCGTATGCTTCGGCCCTTGGGCAGAATGAACAGCTGGCCAGGACCATGAACATTCCCCTCGGCCTGTTGCTTATTGCTGCTGATACCAGGAGTCCTCAGTTGTCTCCGATGGGCATGGAAGGAGATGTGCCACATGGAGCATCTGCTACAGTGGGGCACAGGCATGGAGACCCACCATCTTACTCCAGGGCTGGTACCTCGCCAGAGGGACACATAACTTGATGGCTCTGGGGACAGGTTTTACCACTCTGTGTCTTGCTCCTTGCCTACTCGATCAGCGGATCTCTGGCCTTGCATTGGTATTGCCACAGCCAGCACCAGCACACCCGACATCTGGCCTTTGCCGTGCACACGCTCGAGGCTGGCCAATCTCCTCAGGTGTGGCTCAACATGCTGGACCGGTAGTGAAAGATGGGTAATGATATCTCTTTGAGGCGACCAACCTAAGACAGGCGTGGGAGCATGCCTCTCCCATGGCAAATGACAGGTAAGGCGCACCCAAGAGAGATACAACCTAAGACAGGCACGGACCCTCTGAGCATCTTAGAAAAACAAAAAGGGGGAGATGTGGTGGGCTGTAAAGACTGCCCCCCCAAGATGGCAGCTGGCAGCAAGCCAGAAACCTCTGTTTAACACTAACTGCAGACCTTATATGGTAATATCTATGGGTGGTGGGAGGGGCCTCGAGAGGAGAATGTATATAAGCACCCAAGACAGGAAGTGGTGGGGGGAGAATAAAAGATCAAGCTTGCATTCCGTGTGTTGCATCTCTTTGCGGGATCGGCGAGGGTCGCAACAAATTCAGTTCATTAGTTTTTCTTCTTTGTTTTTCTTTTCTGTTTGTTGTGCAAGGGGTCAAATTCAGGACCTTGCACTTGCCAGGCATGTGTAGCACCACTGAGCTACATCTCTGTCTTGTTACCTTCCATCCTGTTTGCAGTTCTTTTTAGATTGTGCTATTTCTCATCTGCCATAGGCTTTGAAAGTATTCTAAGTTTTCTAGAAGCTTGGTGGCTTTGTGATTTTATGTTGAATTGATTTTTTAATTGAATTCTTTATTGGTACATTTTATATACAGGTATCACACTCAACACTGGGGAATTTACACTTGATCTTAGCCAAAAGGCTGAGAAGCAATAACACTGGGGAATTTATACCAGTATATGACATGAGTTAATTCTTATTTTTACCCATACCCCTACCCACCCCGCAATCCCCCACCCCCTATATACATGTGTTTTCTTTTTCTTTTCAAATCATATTTATTCTTTCCCCTCATTACTTTTCCCTACCACATTCCCTTTGAATATTTCCTATTTCACAAAAATCTATCATACATTCTAGAAATCATTTACATCTACAGGTTCTCATACCAGAGAAAAGATGTTGAGTTGATTTTTAACTATGGTGATAAGAAAAGATTAAAGGGTTATCATTTTAAAAATACAGAGCCTACTATGGTGGCTTTAATCTCAGCAATCTGGGAAGATAAGGTCAGAGATTCACAAGTTTGAGACAAGACTGGGTTACTTAGTACTTAGCAAGACTCTGTCTCAAGAAAAACAAATATTTTACAAGCAGATTAGTGAATTAAGATCCAGTCTCAAACAAAAAAGAAAAAACAAACAAAAAGGGCATCATTTATTAAAAAGATTACTTCTACACAACGACAATTACCTTTGCCTTTTGTCAAAAATCAGTTGACCATTCACATTTTGGCCTGTTCCTGAACTCTACCAATTTTGTTCCCATTGCTTTATTTTTGGTTTTGTTTTTTAATATCCTTAAACCATTACTACACTGCCTTGATTCCTTTAGCTTTGATAAGTGAATCTTCAAATCCAGAATTCTAAGTCATGTAGCATTTTTTTCCATATTGTTCTGGCTAATAGAGTTCCTCCATCCTTCTAATCAAAATTTTATGATAAGCTTGTCAAATTCTTTTTTTTTTTTTGAGATAGGGTCTCGCTTTGTAGTTCAGGCTGGCCTTGAGCTCACTATGTAGCCCAGGCAAGCTTTGAACTCAGCAGTCCTCCTGTCTCTGCCTCCCAAGTGCTGGGATTACAGGCGTGAGCCACCACGCCCGGCACTGTGGTATGTGGTATTGATGGGTGGTGGGCGTGAGTCTCCACATCAAGCATTGTATGTTGTTACCGGGGATTGAACTCAGGACCTTGCGCTTGCGAGGCAGGCGCCAGAACCACTGAGCTAACTCTCCAGCCCACTTGGGTCTTATTTTTTTAAGGAATGTTTTATGGTTTCCAGTGTACAGGTATTCATTCTTTCTGATAAATTCATTCCTATGTGTTGAAGGAATCTGATCACCACTACTCTAAGCTGACCAGAGAGAGCTCTACACTACATACTCAGTGACTCATTGTTCAGCCCAGCCATTGATAGCAACCGCTGCCCCTTGTGCTTCCCAAGCTTTGTCCTTGGCAGGTAGCCACATCCCCCTTTCACTGAACTTTCATATAACATCCTGAATGAGTCTGATCTCTTCTGTGCTTTCTCCCTCTTGGCCCTGTGAGAAACCTCCCATCTATGTGAGAGGTGCCAGTCTGGTCCTCACAGCCAGAGTGGTTCCTCTCAAGTTTGCTCTGTTGAGCTTGTATCTTTGTTTTGTTTTGTTTTGTTTTCCTTCTCTTTTGGTTCTTGATACTATAGTAAATGGTACTTGATTTTATTTTTCACTTTTCAATGCTAATATGTAGAAATGAAACTGAATTTTTTATAGATCATTTTTGCATTCTATGACATTAGTAAATTTTTTTTTTTTTTTGCTTTTTGAGACAGGTCTTGCTTTGTAGTTCAGGCTGGCCCTGAGCTCACTATGGTGCCCAAGCAAGCTGCCGCGAACTCAGCAATCCTCCTGTCTCTGCCTCCCGAGTGCTGGGATTATAGGCGTGAGCCACCACGTCCAGCATTGTGGTATGCAGTGTTGATTGTTGGTGGGCGTGAGTCTCCATGCCCAGCATTATATGTGGTTACCGGGGATCGAATTCAGGACCCTGCGCTTGTGAGGCAGGCGCCGGAACCACTGAGCTAACCCTCCGGCCTGACATTAGGAAATTTATGAAGTTGTTCTAATCAGATTTTATAGATTCTCTATAAA
This sequence comes from Thryonomys swinderianus, assembly GCA_004025085.1. NCBI lineage: Eukaryota > Metazoa > Chordata > Mammalia > Rodentia > Thryonomyidae > Thryonomys > Thryonomys swinderianus. Next base: position 6,575 of record PVIC010051104.1, read on the forward strand.
AATCATATTGTTGTTGAGTAAAGGTAGTTTTACTTTCTTTTGTCCTGATCTTATGGCTTTTGTTTTTGGAATATTTCTCTGGTTAAGAATTTCAGTGCAGTGTTGAATAAGTGTGGTGAAAACAAACATCCGTTTCTTTCAAACTTAGATCAAAGATATAGTCATCTTGTATTTATCTTGATAAATTGCAAATTTCAGGGCATTTCTCATTTCATCTAATCCATTGAGTTCATTGGCATAAAGCTGTCCATAATAGTCTTTTATTATCCTCTTTATGTCTGCAGGATCTATGGTAATATGACCTTTTGCATACTTATTGTAGATGATTTATGTTGTCTCTTAGTTATTCTAGCAAGATGTTCCTCAGGATTCCTTCAGAGAAAACATCTTTGGCTTTGTTTTTTTCTCTAGTCTCTGTCTTTTAATAAATTTTGTTGATTTCTGCTCTTATCTGTGCTGTCATTTTCCATCTATTTGCTTTGAATTTATTTTGCTTCTTTTCCTTCCACAGCTTTTTAAGTTGGAACCTTTGGTTATTGATTTTAGACCTTTCTTAACATTTAAAACTACAAAATTTACTTTTGAACATCACCCACAAACTTTGATATGTAGTGCTTTCACGTTATTTGAAAAATAGCTTTTCATTTGGCTCATGAATAATTTAGAAAGTGGCTATTTAATTTCCAAGCACTCAGGATTTTTCTAGACATTGTATAATGAATGATTTCTAAATTCAGTGATAGATACCAGACTTTGTATAATTTTAATTCCCTAAAGTTTATTTCTGCTTGTTTTATGGTTCAATATGTGGTCTATCTTGGTTACTATTACTCATCTGAAAAGTATGTATGTTCTACAATTTCTTGGTGTGAGGTTTTTAATATCATTAAATTGGTTGGCAGGGCATCTTTACCCATATTTTGTCTGCTTGTTTTGTCAATTAAGAGGAGTGGGAGTTATTCTCTTCTATTCAGATTGTGGAATTGTTTAGTTCCTTTTATTGCCCCTAAGTTTTGTTTATTTTACTTGAGATATTGAAAGCTTTTGGTTAGGTAAATACATATTTATAAGCCTTTCTGATAAATAGATCCTCTTATACCTCTGAAATATTCATATTTATCTCTGTTATTATGAAATCTGTTTGACACAACCAGTGTCAACTTTTTTATGTTGACTGTATAGTACCTTTTTCCTTTTTTTAATTGTCATTCTGTGCCTTATTTAAAATGAGTGAAAGATGATTCTTACTTGATCAAGTATGACAATTTCTGTCATTTAATTGGAGTGTTTAAGTCAATTACATTTGGTATAATTATTAATATGGGTAGATTTTAATCTACAAGGTTATTTTTTCCTGGTGGTTCTCTGGTTACTGTTTCTCTTTTCCCATTTTCCTTTGTTGAGTTTTATTTATGTTATTATAGTCTAACTTGTCTATTTTTCAGATCAAAATCTGTACTATATTTTAGTGACTGGTAAATGATTACAATTTTTATAAATTTATCGAGTATAATTTATACTGATATTATACCACTTATGTTCAGTATAAGTTCACAAGTGTATATTTCCATTTATATTCATTTTCATTTTTTGTTATATTTTCATCATAGTTTTTCAGTTTCAGAGAGTTTTTATTTGGAAATCAGGAGCAGAGTAGGGCTGCTTAGAGTGGCCCTTTTTGTCATGTTTGACTCATATGTAATGCTATAAAGTCCACAGTATTTTGTCATTATTCATGCCTTAAAACAGACTTAAAATGTTTAAGAAAAGAAATAAAGATAATCTTTTCTTTTTTTTTTCCTTTTTGGAGACAGGGTCTCACTTTGTAGTTCAGGCTGGCCCTGAGCTCACTATGGTGCCCAGGCAAGCCGCCACAAACTCAGCAATCCTCCTGTCTCTACCTCCCGAGTGCTGGGATTACAGGCGTGAGCCACCACGTCCGGCATTGTGGTATGCGGTGTTGATTGTTGGTGGGCGCGTCTCCATGCCCAGCATTATATGTGGTTACCGGGGATCGAACTCAGGTCCTTGCGCTTGCGAGGCAGGCACCGGAACCACTTGAGCTAACCCTCCAGCCCTAAAGATAATCTTTAAATAATTACATATTTCAAATTTCCATTCCTCTTTGTCATTTCCAGTAGACTGATATTTCTGATTTGATTCACCTTCAGTGTGAACTGTTTGTTTTTGGCTTCTTTAAATGTGTGATGCCTCTGAATGTCTTAGTTTTTATTGGCCAGAGAATGTCTTCTTTTGATTTCATTTTTGCAAGTTATCCTTGTGGTATATAAAATGATAGGCTGACTGTCTTCTTTTCTAGTACTTCAGTGATGTTTTTCCAATATATTTTGTTCTCTGTGTTTCTGTGAGAAGTCAGCTTTCATTTTAAAAATTACTCTCTTGTTTGTTTTGTGTCTATATTGTGTAGCTTTCTGTAAGCTTCTTTTTCTTCTGTTGGGTTTTGCAGAACCTCCTGGATATGTATTATGCTGTTTAGATTAATTTTGGAAAATCTGCTGCTATTATTTCATCAGCTCTTTTCCCTGCTCCATTTTCTCTATCCTCCTTTTAGGTTCTAATTTACACCACTGGATGTTATTCCATGGATAATCAATATCATTCTATTTTCTTCCAATGTATTTTCTATGTTTCAGTTTAGATCATGTCCACTGTAGTGCCTAATATGATGTTAATCTAATCTAAGCACATCTCTTCTCCTTGTCCTGCCCCTTCAATCTGTGATGCTGGGGACTCATTCTAGGCAAGTGCTCTGCCACGGAGCTATGCTGTCATCCCTTTGCTTCTAATATTATGTTTTACTGATGTGGGATTTCTTCTTTTTCTTTTTACAGTCACATATTTCTCCTGAATGTCTCAAATTCTTCAGTCCTTTATTTATCTTATTCTATAGATTGGAAAAGAAAGCATTTATCAGAGTTATTTTAAAATAACTCCTTATCTGTTATATGTTTTCTGGGTCCACAATGGTTAATTTATTATCTTACTTTTGGCCTGGGGCACTCACATGTATACTTGAACATTTTCTGGGTCTTCTGTTAAGAGAGTTTTAGGGCTGAGAGTAATATTTAAATCAGTGTGTTCATTAAAGCTAATTTCTTCCCCTTAATGTAATTGGGGGACATCTCCAATCATTTGAAGACTTGGGATAAACAAACAGGTTGATCCTCCTCTGAAAAGGAAGAATTCTTCCTGTTTGGGAGGTTAGCCTTTCTTTTCCTTTGCCCTGGAACTTCAATATTGGTTCTGAGTGTGCTGGTCATTAGATGAGATCTACTTGCTTAGGTCTCCTGGTCTCAGACCTTTGGATTTAGACTGGAATGAAGTCATTGTCTTTTTTAGATCTCCAGCAGGGTGATGCTTTATAGATTGTGGGTCTGGCCAGTCTTCATAATCACATACATCATCAGAAACTCAAAATATATTTAAATAATGGTGCAAGACATCTAGAGAGTAAGAAAAAGCAACCAGAAACTGAAGGGGATTTAAACACTAAAAGTTGAGACCACCCCATTCTGGAGATTTTGCATATTACCTGTAGGTGCTTTCTTCTTTGTGGATGGATCTAGAGCAGAAATCTCCATTCTTACTGGCCTAAGAGGTTGGAAGAGGGAATTTAAGGAAAACAGTTTGAAAGAACTGAATAGAAAAACAAACAACTGGCCACCTCTTTCACGAGAAACAATTTGGAGTTCAAGTTATAGGGCTTTGGTAAATATCATACTAACAATTGACATTTTAGAATAAAGGACCACATCCAGTGACTAAGGGATTCACTGCCAGACTAAGAGTAAACCCAAAATAATCATTTCAGGCAGGTTCTGGAATTGTATTCAAATTGAATGCCCAGTTTGTGCATGTATATGTACTTTTTTTTCCTGGTCTAAGGGTTTATATTCTATTATCAGTTTCTCCAAAGGGTCCACAAACTCAAGACACCACAGCTGTGCTTTTCTTAACACTTTGGGGACCCTACTGAGAATAAGATCAAAGAGTTTTAGACATCCAACCAAAGCACAACAAATGGACAGACAAAGGTAGCTGTGGTTGTCTTATTCTGTGGAGGTAGAGAAGTGTGAGGTTCATTTGGTGGTAGAGAAGGAAAAACAATAATGATGATGATAGTGATGATGCAGTGGCAGATGGCATTTTTGGGGTGTGTAGTGCAATCAAGACACTGCCTGGGATACTTCACATGGGCTTTCTCACTTAGATCTCACATCAGTCTTATGAAGCAGTTATAGTAATGAAGATAATGAACTTTGTTTTGTTGATGAAGAAACCAAGGCAGACATAGATGGCTAAAGAACGGGTGACTTTTATCCCAAGAGACAGAAGGAAGCTGGGTCCCTTCAGCTCACTTGTACAAGTGTGTGGCATTGCTGTGCACGAATGTCGCAGCAGGGTACATCACAGATGGTAGAAATGGGCTCCCACTTGGGAGTGGTTTCCCTGCTACTACTTGTGTTGACATTTATAGATTAGGCACATTTTCTTAACAAATAAGAATCTAATGGATTAGGTCTTATCTAATTATGCATTCTGCATTAAGCTGCACCTCTCCCTGCCTGATGCTGCTGGCATAATTAAACTTAATGTACTTTTAATGATGCCTTTTTAATTCCAGCATTCACGTACAATTAGCATCAAACAGGGATGAGCTGTGGCAGGCCCAGGGCAGTTCTCAGCCATGCTTCTTATGAGAATCAAGTTGAGATATGAATGAATCAGGGGCTTTGTGGTTTGGAAATACTGGCTTTGTTGGGGTGAGGATGACTTGTGATGCATGAACTTCTAATGTCACTCATCAAAATGGCATTCTTTCTTTCTTCTTCTTCTTCTTCATTTTTTTTAGACAGAGTCTCACTTTGTAATTCAGGCTGGCCCTGAGCTCACTGTGTAGCACTCAGCAATGCTCCTGCCTTTGGATCCTGAGTGCTTGGATGACAGGTGTGAGCCACCATGCCAGGAACTGGTGGCATTCTTTTCTAGTCAGATATCAATGAAACCTGAATGTATTGTTCATTTTGTTATTTTGAAGCCAAATTTTTAGCCAAGTGGTGGAAAATGTCATGAAGGCAATGCGTAATGGAAAACACTGAACTGGGACTCAAATAACTGGGTGCTAACAAGTAACTCCTCCTCTTTAAGCCTTTTTTATTTGTAAAATGGGATGAGAAGTTCTTCAGGTGTTCTTTGTCATGAAAGTATCTTATTTCTCCATTGATTTTGAAAAATAGTTTTGCAGGATACAGGTTGGAAGTTGTTTTCTTGCAATGCTTGAAACACTTCCCTCCAGGCTCTCCTTGTGTTGAGCATTTGCATTGAAAAGTCTGCTGTGATCCTGATGGGCTTCCCTTTGTAGGTGTTTTATTTATTTTCCCCAGCTGCTTTCAGTACTTCATTCTTTTTTTTTTTTTTTTTTTTTTTTTTTTTGAGACAGGGTCTCGCTTTGTACTTCAGGCTGGCCCTGAGCTCACTATGTAGCCCAGGCAAGCCTCGGACTCAGCAATCCTCCTGCCTCTGCCTCCCAAGTGCTGGCATTACAGTCTTGGGCCACCAAACCCGGCACTGTGGCATGTGGTATTGATTGCTGGTGGGCGTGAGTCACCACACCCAGCATTGTATGTGGTTATCAGGGATTGAACTCAGGACCTTGCACTTGTGAGGCAGGCGCCGGAACCACTGTGCTAAATCTCTGGCCTAGTATTTCATTCTTTTGTTGAATATCTGGAACCTTGATAATTATACTCCTGGGTATAGATTTTTTTTTGCATTATTCAGTAAACTTTATTGGTATATTATGTACACAGCTCACAATCACACAAAACATTGGGGAATTTGTACCAATATGTGACACAGGTCAATTCTCATTTTTACCCACATCTCTGTCCACTGACCCCCCTCCCCACCCCCTATATACATAGTCTTTTTTGCTTTTTGAGACAGGGTCTCGCATTGTAGTTCAGGCTGGCCCTGAGCGCACTA
>PVIC010051105.1:0-12579 GCA_004025085.1 Thryonomys swinderianus
AAGAAGCATCTAGAATGGAACTTTCTGCCACAGAGAACTGTCTAAACTAGAGCTATCTATTCACAATTCAGTCACAAGCATAATGCTAAGTAAGCTAAAGCAAAACAGGATCACAAACAATATAGCTGTATTCAGAGCAGGTTTAAAAACACATCATCAGGAGGATATTATTTAGGGACAGAAATAGCTGTGGTAAAATACTTAGACAAATCCATACTTGGTTCTCAACCCTGACTGCACACTAGAATCTGAGGGCTCTTCAAGGTTTGAAAGCACTGGCCACACACTGCTCTGTCACACCTGGTTCTCTGGGCCAGAGCCTAGGTGACAAACTTGAGATCCAGCTAGAGACTCCAAAGTCAAAACAGTGCTCACCCAGGAAGGGAAAAAGGCAAACAGACGAGGCACATAGTACAAGCCAGGCTTTATGCCTGGTCCAGGCAGTTGTCTAGGGGAGTATGCTGATAATAAAATGAAGGATTCTTTTTTTCTTTCTTTTTTTTTTTTTTTTTTTTGAGACAGGGTCTCGCTTTGTAGTTCAGGCTGGCTCTGAGCTCACTATGTAGCCCAGGCAAGCCTGGAACTCAGCAATCCTCCTGCCTCTGCCTCCCAAGTGCTGGGATTACAGGCGTGAGCCACCACGCCCAACATTGTTGGGTGTGATACTGATTGCTGGTGGGCATGAAACACCACACCCAATATCATTTCATTGATAAGTGGGGTTACTGGGATCTAACCAGGGACCTTGCACTTGCTAGGCAGGCAGCGGAACCACTCAGCTAAATCTCTGGCCCCAAATGAAGGATTCTTCATTCTAGTTATATATCAGCCAGACACAGAAAACTATAAGGGTAGGAAGGACTGTACCTAGCTACAGGAACAAAACCGATGAGTACAGGCCAGGGCTAAAGGGCCTTGGAAAAGGAACTATAAGAATCCATGGACCAATGATGATGCTGATGAGGGCTCAGGTAAAAATACTAGCGTTGTAAGAACTGAGCTTTATTGGGGAGTAGACAGTGAACAGCCCGCTCACCCCCAGTGTCCCCTCAAGAAGCCACCCTTACAAAGCATAATGCAGAACTGATGCACACCACTTCTAAGGGCCAAGGAAGGGTGCCCCCTCCCCACTTTCCTGCTTCAGCTGCTCACAGGGAGCCTCTTTCCTCCTGTCTACACCCCTGTCCCAGGTGGGATGAAGCCTCTTACAAGATATCAGGATGTATCAATTGCTCTCTAATGACCTCAGACATGCCCCATAATTCTGCTAAACGTCATCCTTCACGTGAGAAACAAGAAAACAAGCTCAGAGAATGTCACTCATCCAATATCACAATTCCAATAAGTGGCAAATGAGTCAAAATTAGCACAATGCCCAACACTTGGAAATAGTTCCACAAATAAGAGCTGTGACTGGTACATGTGACAGAGCTGGGACCAAACCCAGGTCAAACTCTCTGGCTGCCAGGCCCAGCTCCCATAGCACATTCCCGTCAGTCTAAGGGTCACACGTGTGTGGTGTGGTGCTCAGACAGGCACTCGGGGCACAAATGAGGGCCTTTTCTAGCACCTTGACCCCAGGGTCCCTCTTGCAACAACTGACTTTTTAGACACCCTTTAGCACATGCTAGGGACACACTACCCACACTGTTCTGTGCCACCAAAGCCCCTGTTTGCCTAGCAAGCTGCACTGCTAGCCGAACTGCACTTGACATTTCTGTCTGAAGCTGAAGGCTGCCAGCATCCACCAGGGGAAGCTGTGAAATACAGGAAGTCTATCCCATTCTGCACCCAAGGGCGCACTTGAGACAACATGTAGGTTACGGTCAGGCTGTTGAGTGCTCTGTGAGGACAACACGACAGTTTTATCAGGCAGATAGTGGCTGGGAGACCAGACACTCAGCCTGACCACCCAGGCCACAGGGACCCTGAAAGAGCTTAAGTAACAAAACCAGGGATGGATCCGTATGACTGCCTACTAGGCCACCAGGCGAGGCTGTCTAGAAAAGATTTCCAGTCTTCCTTCAACGTGACTTGGCTGCTCTTCCTGTGTGCTACCCCCCCAACAAAAAAACTGGGTAAGGCGGAAGAAAAACCACAACAATTCTGGGTTCTCAGATAACATGTTTCCTTCGGCTGCTGGAGTGCTATTGTCTTGATTTCCATAAATACTTTCAGGCAGTGTGGGGTGTGGCACAACAAAGGGGAGCCTCTCATAAAACACTAAGTGTTTTCTAGGTGCAACAGTCGGCACTTTTGGAGCTCAGCTCTCACTTGAAGATCAGAAGCTAAAGTTCATGGGAAGCCCAAGGAGACAGAGCCTGAACCTTGGAAACACGGAGGTAAACACCTTAACACAACAGCAGCCCATGCCAGAACCACAGAGTAAAGCATTACACTGGGCTGTAGGGCTCCAATCCTGTTTGTGCACATTAAAACTCCCCCACTCTCCCAAGACCATGTCCATGGAAGGTGGGGGCATGGGCACTGAAAGCCAGACTCAAACAAGAACGTAGGGTCAAACCATGCTGTGATGTGGCCTGGCCAGACACAATCTCAGGCCAAGGAGTGATGGACAGGGATATTTTTAAATCTCATATGGCCTCTCCTAACCCCAACCAGGTAAGTGTTCCCCCGGGCAGGTGCTCTTTGAACTAGTTGCCTTGTTTAACATAATTCTGAATACATGTGTGCAGAATACTATGTACCAAGAGCCCCACAAGGGGCCTCACTGTGCTCAAGTTAGCCGGTGAGAAAAATGAGACATAAAAAGACAAACACACTTGGTTAGGATCACTGGATACTAAATGGGGAGCAGAGACTCAAGTCCAGATCTGTGAGTCTTTGTCAGGACCCCAGCCTAAGAGAACAGGGTCCAGAGAACACACTGCCTCTTCGGGCTCAAGTGTCATTCTGAAGTGAAAGAATTGAAGTGACCAAGTAGGGCAGCTGGCCTAGCTTCCATTTCACAGAGAAGCAAGCTGGGAGTGGGGGTGTCTCTATGTCAAGACTCGGGAGTCCTCTTCCAAGTGACCCCCATTTGCCACCACACTTTGGTGCCAGCGTCACTGCCTCAGGAGAGCCCTCCTTGACCATACCCAGACCAGCTCTAGTACAGTCTCCCTGTGACTCTCAGGCTGCCTGCACACCTCAAGAACATTGTGCTCAACCAGAAGTCACGTCTGGGTATATGGCTGCCCACTTCATGTTGGGTCTTCTCAAGTCGACTGAAGCCCTCAAAGCACAAACATGTCTTTGTCACCTGGCGCAGTGTCAAGTGCACAACTGAAAGCAGACAGCTGGCACAAGGGCTTACCTTCACTGTCGGTGAGCACTTCCATGCGCCCACTGAACATGGCCTTCAGCATGGTGTCCTGCTTGGTCAGCGTCTGCATAGTGGTGTAGTACAGAGCTCCCCCGACATTCAGCTTCACGTACTTGGAGCTGGGACTTGCACCCTTGAAGGACGTGGTGCGGGTAGCAGCCGCTGGCACCGCTGAGCTCACCACACTCTCTCCTGACATCTCTTCCTACCAGAAAAGACAGGGTTACCACACTAGGCCTGGTTTCCCCTTTTGAGCCTGCAGGTATGTCATGACGGGTCCATGAATATGTTGCATGTTTAGCCAGGCATGGTGGCAGCCACCCATAAACTCAGAGCTCTGGGTGGCTAAGGCAAGAAGACTGCAAATTCAAGGACAACCTGGGTAAATTTGTGAGATCCTGTTTTAAAAATATTTTTAAAGACTGGGGATATAGTTCAGTGTGAAGGCCCTGGGTTCAACCTCAAGTACCACAAAAAAGTTTAAAGCATCACAGAAATATCTGGATTTCAGGCTTCTCTTTAAATCAGAGACCAAGTGCACCCTAAAAAATAGTATGCTTCCCAGTTTATTCCAAGCCACACCCAGAAGTCTCCTACTCTGGCCATACTTTGCAGATTCCAGTTAATTAAAACCTAGCACACACATGTAGAAGAAGAGGCCATTAGGACGCGTGAGCTCACTGTGGAAAGCGCTTGTAAGTGGGAGCCCACAGAGAAGTCCTGAGTCTCAGGTCCCACTTCTGGCTTTTCCTTCTCACCTGCAACACATAGATTGCCCTGAGCTCACTGTGTAGCCTAGGCAAGCCTTGAACTCAGCAATCCTCCTGCCTCTGCCTCCCGAGTGCTGGGATTACAGGCATGAGCCACCACGCCCAGCATTGTGGGGTATGATACTGATTGCTGGTGGGTGTGAGTCAATACTCCCAATATCATATCATTGTATGTGGTTACTGGGATCGAACCAGGGACCTTGTACTTGCTAGGCAGGAAGCGGAACCACTGAGCTAAATCTCCGGCCCAAGAAGTAAGTTGTTAAAAGCTCAGGCTGAGCTCATCTGGGGTCTCTGTGGCCCAATACCAATAACAGAAGAGGCAAAGGGGAAGTGGCACCTCCCTCGCTTCCAGCTCTCCTTTGAAATCCTAGGGACCCTTATTGTAACAGTTATAGCTGACCACTTCCTCCAGAAAAACTGCTCACAGGCTGATAGAAGTAGCTTATAGGAATAGAGTGTCCTAAAACTTTGAAGACCTGAAAGGAAAAAGAAAGGTGAGGAATAGAAGTGGGTATTTTTTAAAGAAATTTTACCGAAGAGAGAAAGAGACTAAATACATAAATAGTGTGAAAAACAAGAGAAAAAAATGGAAACAAAGCTTTTGTACCCAGGGAAGGAAGAGGGTTTGAAGGGAGGGAGAAAGGGGAAAAAAGAGGCAGGATGTATCATGTACAGGTGCAAATTCCCTAGGGTGAGACCAATCATCACATAGGCTAAAATGTACCAACTTTTTTTAAAGAACTTGCCCCAAAATGTAAATGCTTTCCTAGCATCCTTTTCAGATGTTGATTTACACACTATGCCTATGAGAAATGGTCTGGCCATCTTTGAGACACCTAGCATAAAACAGACCAAAAAGGACACAAGTACATGTGCTTTTTTTTGGGTTTCCATTACCTCTGTAAATATAATTTGCAGCTGAAGTACATCTTACATGCACAGATGAATTTTGGCCTATGTGTGTGTATCTGTGTGTCCTCTCCAATCAAGACAGAGAACACTTTCATGGTTCTAGAAGACTCCTCTATGCTTTTTCATCATTAACTTCTACCATAAATCCAAACAATGCTGGAAGGCAGTTAGTTATTCTCCTTTCATGGATTTGGCTCAGAGAGGATCAGTAGCTTCTCAAAGATGAACCAGTAACAAGGGGGAAAAAAAAAAAAAAAAAGACTAGGCAAGTCCAGGCTGGCCTGGAGTCCCTTGGGCTTGGTGTATTTAGAACTATGACACATAAGAAGAAAAAGGAGAGGCCCCTCTTTTGCTCTTAGAAAAACTTTAAAACGATGGGAAACAATATATGTTTAAGGACATGGAATTGAGAGTCAGATGGATGTTTACGGCCCAGCCCTGCCATATATGAATCTACTCCCATCACTCAAACAGACATCCAACCCCCATCTATGATATTCCTTTCGAGGCCGTAAAAAGCGTCCAGCACCAACTCTGGCTCAAACTTGAAAGATTCTCATTATGATCACCCAAGAATGTTCTCAAAGTCTTAAATTATCTCTTCTTTGGAGACTGTTTCCAGCTCTAATGACTTGAACTACTGAGACAGAAGCCTGAGATTCCAGGTTAGTCAGTGAAAGCCCTAAAGCTTCGTAGAGCCCATCCCTCCCAAGGTCAGTCAACCCAATACCCAAAAAAGGCCCTTGGAGAGAACTTTCTGTGTTCATGTTCTCAGTTACAGTGAAATGAAGTCACAAAGCAGTGGTTAATAAATATCTCACAGCAAAATTCTCTACTGACACCTGTTCTTGCCAACCCTACAGGACCCTGCTCTTTATTACTTTCTGTGGTTTGATTATTAATGAGGGTAGGGAGGTAAAACTGTTTACAAGAATCAGAGAAGTAATACCTGATCAAAAATTTCTTTTAGTAGGATGACTCCATACTCTCCCCTTCTCATTTGCCCCGAATACATGGTTGCTGATTCTACATAATGGCTCTCCACCGGATCACATACTGGACTCACTGGGGGAGCTTAAAAAATACTGATGCATGGGTTACAGTCACAGAAGTCCTGATGTCATTGGTCTAAGGTATGGCATTGGCAACAAAATTTTAAATTTCCCCACACCTGTAATCCCAGCACTCAAGAGGCTGCGGCAAGAGGAATGTGAGAACCTGAGCTACACAGTGAGACCCCATCTCAAAACAAAACACACAAAATTCAATTCTTCCAGCTACCTCTGATACATAGCCAAGACTGCAAACCACTGTCCTTAAAAGTCCTGTACTCCTCAATGAGGATATAATTAACTCCATGGTCTTAGAGAAGCTCTCTTCTTGCTTTGTTGGCCCAGTGAACTCCTGACCCACACATAAAAGCAAACCATAAATAAAAGCTTCTACTTCATAGATTCAGAGTCACAGGCAGGAGGCCTACTGTATGAAAACAGCTGAAAGGAAAAATTCTTCAACTGACCAAAGATCCAGATTAAGTAGAGAAAAAAAGACACCACATCCTTATGGAAACCAGACCAGGCCTAGCAAACCTAGACTGCAATCCCAGTTCCACCACATCTTGATGTTCAGAAGAGTGACGTCACCTAGAACTCAGTTTCCTAACTTGTAAAATGGAGTGTTAAAGCCCTTATATTTAAAATAATTCTCAAGGAATGAATGTTAAAGTGATTGGCACCTAGTCCCTGGTTTTCCTTCTATCTTTCAAATTTGGAGACCTGTTGTTCCCAACCCTAGTTGCTAGAATCACTTGGGCTACAACCTCAGACCAAGTGATTAATCAGAATCCTGTAAGAAGCTGAGAGCTCAATAACTAGTGATTAAAAATCACTTCAGGTGACTCAGATGTGCTTCCAGCCTTCAGCTCCACTGGGCTAAGGAAGGTGTCTGTTTAATCGACTTGATCTAAGAATCACAGGGATGCGTGGTTTAAAATAAACCACGAACAGTGCCTGGCGTGGTGGCTCACGCCTGTAATCCCAGCACTCGGGAGGCAGAGGCAGGAGGATTGCTGAGTTCGAGGCTTGCCTGGGCTACATAAGTGAGCTCAGGGCCAGCCTGAACTACAAAGTGAGACCCTGTCTCAAAAAAATAAAATAAACCACGAACAGGAAGTTGGGGATTCTTACAGCAATGAAGTTTAAAAAACACTGCGTTGAAAGCAAAACATTTCCCAAAAATATGGGCATGTCCACAAGTCAAAAGTCTGCTGTTCTGTTCAATCAAAAAAAGTGGATCAGTCACACAACTGTAGCATTACTATGGATCCAGGACTTCCTTAGAAAAAGCTATTGATAATTCCAATGCTCCCTATTAATATTCTGGTCTAGTTTCATTCACAAACATTAGCCTGTTCCTTTCAGTGGTCTAATGAAGATGGTACTATCAATACTACTTTCAGGGAAAGAAAATTAAGAGTCATAACTGTAAAAACTGTAATTAACTCTGACTCCAATCTGTATGGCCCTTTCATTTCATAGCCCAAATCTAGAAACCCTCCTCTAACTTGCCTGTATGATCCCACCCTCAGGCTGTGGTAGAGCTTGCAATTTTGGCCAAGTTTTAACAAGTTCCCAGGTGATGTCACTGCTGACCTGGGGCCACAGTTGGAGAAGCACTGGTTTAGGTGGTCTTCTGCTTGAGTGGTCTTCATTTTGCAGAAAATGAAGCGAGTCAAAGTCAAATACAAAGTCAAAAATGGACTCATTTTTCTTTAGATTGCGATTTGGTCTTCCCTAAGATTGCACTTTCTTAGGAAGTGACAAACATATAGACAAGGAAAAATGATCTGGCTGATCTTTGATTCTCCCCACCCAGGGACAAAGAGATTCAGGAACAGACCCTGAAGAGGGTCACAAGTAAACAGAAACCTCACAGCTGAGACAGCAATGTGAGACATCCTTGATTCCCGAGGCGTGGCCACCTGGGGCCTCAACGGAAGTGACTATATTATGTACCCAGACACCGGTTGGGAGTGGACTGCGTGGCAAAGGTTCCTTGACCTCAGACCCCTGGCATTCCACCCCGGAATTCCAAACACTGAAAACTCGCGGACCTGCCAGCTCCCTCTTACCCATATGTTCAGAAGAGCCTGACAGCCTCTCCCCTAGAACCCAACGACTCCTGCTATTCCCTCCAAAATACCAAACGGTCTCTCCAAGAATTCTCGCTTTATCCGTTCATAACCTACTATTCTCCTTCAACAACGTCCGAAATCTTCATCTTCCATCCCAAATGTGTTTTCAATCACATCTCTTTGTTCTCACAGTCTTCACCAACTCTCATCTCCGACAAACATTCACGACTCAAGAGACCCCCTTCCACTCACCCACATACACATCTACTCCCCAACCACAAATCACCTGTCCAGACCCTCAACAGCCAGGTACTCTCCAATTCACCACCCCCGTACCCCTCCCCCCAATCCCCCCATCAAGCCCCCCAAACCGCCTCTCCAAGTATCGAAATCGATCCTCGCAGCAGCCCCTCGCTTCGGTCCTTTCTCCCTCTACTCTGTCGCAACCGGCCCCCTCTTCCGCCGAGAGCCCCTAAATCGGGGACACCGCCCTCCTTACCATGAAAAGTCGGAGGACGCCGGAGTCTCCAAATCCGGACTGAGAGGCAGGAAACACCCAGTTCACACGAGCCGGGGGCGGAGGCGGGACGGGGGCGGGAACTTCCGCTACTCACATCCCACTTCCGCCCCGCAGAGGACACCTCCCTAAAGTGTCCGACGTCATCCCAGATATAATCGCTTTCTTACTATCCTTCCTTGCTAGCATGGGTTCCATCTCCTCTCGGCTGGGTCAAGCATTTATCTCACTCCTAAATGTTCATGTTTGTCGCCTGCCAGAGAAGGGGAGAGGCGAAAGGAGGTCTTTTTTCCTGGGCAAATAAGCCCTACAGAACTCTTGTTTCCCGGAACCGGATACTTGCTTCCCGCCGGAGTTTGCAAAGTGACCACCCCGGGGCAAGATGGCGGTGTTTCTTTGGCCGGTGCCCCGGGTCTGGCAGAACTCGGGGATATTGGGCTGAGGCAGTGGAAGTTGCAGCCTGGATCCCGAGCGCGGGTCCTCGAATGGATAAAGGTCTACAGCCTGCGGGTAGCTAGTGGGAACAGGGTGTTCGGTTCTTTGGGTGGAGTCGGGCACTTTGAGGAAGGTGGCTCTGCTGCCGAGTCTGCATGGTCGGTCGGAGGGGCAAGTTCTGGGGTTCCTCTTGATCCCCGGGGGTCTTTCCACCTCTTTTCTTCTTTGAGGCGATAGCTTTTAATGAACGAAGTACTGGTGGGCGAACAGGATTTGTTGTAGTGGTGGTTGTTGCCGAGGAAAGACACTGGGCCTCAGAAGTCACTCTAGACTAGGGTTCGATTTCTGTTCGCTTGCTCTGTGATCCTGGGGGAGTCCACTCACCTCTCTGACTCTCAGTTTCCTCCTCTGCAAAATGGAATAATTGGCTTGTTTCCTAGAGATGTTTTATAGTGTGTGTACCGTACCTAATTCGACTTGGACCTAGCGCCAAAGGTAGCCTTGTGTTCTTAGCTTCTCTTTACTTTGCCATTCTGTGAAGAATGAGCCCTGGATCTTGTAGTATGCTTTCAATAAGTTATTTCTTTGGGTTCAAATTTAGAAGCCCAAAGAACTCTGGCAAGTCATGCCCTCTCTGTTTTTCATTTTACCCACTTAAGATCGAATTGATATTTACACCCACCTGAATAGACTGTAGCTTTCAATAAAAGCATACGCTAGTGATTTTTCTGAGTCCTAGCTGTTGAAAAGGCAGGGTTGATTAAATATTTGTATGGTGTCTGATAAAAAGTCTGTGACAAATTTTTGTGGTCGTTAAATTGGCAGCCTGTCTCACTGTATAGAAAAATCATTAAGTAGTTAATATTTACGTTATTTGACCCTGGGACAATATTCTCTGGACTATCATGGGCATTTGTAATCCTCCGTAAAACTGATCTCATCCAGAAAAGACTAATTTTGAGTAGTTATCGTGAGAGTTTGAATCCTATCAGTATTAAAATTGTGACTACTACTTGCTAGTGGTCTAACCTGGACTGTATTCTATATATGTATATATGCATGGTATGTTAAAGTATGTGTATATATTATAATTAAAATATATGTATAGATATAAATTGGCAAAACAAAGGGTAGAATGAGGACTGATCCAAGTCCTCTGTTAGTCTTTTCTTTCATTCTTTGTAGCACTTAGCAAAACAAGCCAAGTATTTGTTTATATTCTTTTTTGATGTGCACATTATGCAAATGGAGGAGGTATATGGGGGGAAATGAAAAAACTACTTGGACTGTTATACAGTGTAAACAGAAACCAGTGTTCCCAAAAGAGTGATACTCTCAAGAAGATCTTATTCTCTGAGGTCCCCTGAGAGAAGTAAAAGTTTTGAGATGGGCTTACAGGTACTTAGGCACAGTTTGCATGCAATCTTCAACCTTTCCATTGAGAAGAAGCTCCCTCTTCCAATCCCTGTGACCCCACACCTGCCAATAAGGAACATTTACAGAGAGATCAAATACTGTGCACATGTCGTAGGCCCCGCTCCTTTGCACCTTCTGGGAGCCAGAAGCTGTTGTAACTAGGGCCAGGGCTTCATAACCCAAGTGCCAAGACTGGTTTAAGACACTTGAGGATAGGAAAAAATTTAACGAGTGAAGAACATTAGGAAGCTGGCATTCCTTATATCCAGAGAACCTTAGTGACTGCAGATGGGAGTTTCTGCAAAAGAGTCCAAAGGAAAAACATTTCGTGTCCATAAAAATAATACATCAAATAGACTTACTGACTGTGCTCTATCAGTGTCTCCATAGGTGCTTGATACGCATCTCAGCCCCCATGATGGACCTCTGAGCCGATCAACAGATAAAGACAAAGACGCAGTCTCTGCAATACTGATAGAGTCAGCTCTGTGTGATTCTAAATCCCATATGCTTCTGTGCTGTGCCAATTACCATATGCGCTCTGCAAAATTTAGAAAATAGAAGCAAGGAACATTTCCATAATCTTAACACTGGCTCAAAACAACCTTCTGTGTGTAGTACTATGCATTGACCCAGAACCTTCATAATTAACCATTCTTGATACGTTGACATATTTCATCCCAGTTTGATATCTGCCTGCACAGTTGTTTGTTCCATTAGGTAATTGGAATTACTGTATGGTTCACAGGGAGCCATTTTTTCCCACTGAAGAGCATAAACATTTTTCCATACTGTTAAAGATGTCCAAATTTTCAGTGCTTTTTTTTTTAACATTTCATCAGGTATTTTTGTTTACCATACCAGAGCCTGTAAAGTTTTAATTCGACAACTTTTTTTTTGGAGTAACTTTCAACCTATTCCCTTTACATTTCATGAATTGAAGAGTTACAGTCTTAATATTTAGATGAGACAGTAAGCAGGACATTTTTGTTTTAAACTTTGAATACTATATTTGTTACTTACACTGCTCAAGAAAATACAGAACGCCACACCTATAAAACAACTTTAAATCTGGTTTGTTTTTCTTTGCTTTGTCCAAAAATATAACCAAAAAATCAAGCTCCTTTGAAGTGAAAAGCTGCCAGCTGTGTGTTCTGTGTAGAATCAGTAGTGGTTACCTAGCATTTCTGTTACATGGGCAGGTTGTCAGATGAGGTCTCTATAGGTTGAGGCCAGAAGAGTGAAGACCTCAGAAGAGTTCTCCCTCCTGAGTTCCTCCTCCAACCTTCTCACTCTCCTTGGATTAGGCAGGCTTTTACTGTTTCAGAAATCACTGCTGATGGACTCGCATATTGTAGATGCAATATTGTTTGATAGGTGTGAATCGGCGTTAGAAAGGGCCTGTGAAAGTCTCAAATGTGTGCATGTGGCAGGAGCCCAGCCCGAACTTTGTATTTGTTTCCTCCTAGGTGCTGCTTTGAGTAACAACCTGGTAAAGAGTTTTCCAGAAGTGGATTCTGAAATTCATTTTAGTCCTTCCCCCAAATCTCCCTCCTTGTACTAGGAATTGAACTCAGGACCTAGTGCATGTGAGGCAGCCATTCTACCTCTGAGTATGCCACTCACTAGTGGTTTTTTTTTTTAATTGAATTCTGTATTGGTACAATTTATATACATCTGAAAATCACATATAACATTGGGAAATTTGTACCAGTATATGCCATAAGTTAATTCTCATTTTTACCCATATCCCTACCCACTCCCCCCTCCTCCCCCCTTTATACATGCTCTTTTATTTTCTTTCTGTATCATATTTATTCCTTCCCCTCATCACATTCCCATACCAAGTTTCCTATAGAAATATTCCATTCTATAAAAGCTGTCCTACTTTCTAGAACTCATTTGCATCTACAGGTGTTCATGCCAAAGAGAAGATCCAGGAATTGTCTATCTGTGATCTATTGATTTCACTTATTAGTATATCCTCCAGATGTCTCCATTTGCACCTAAATGGATCAATCTTGTCATTCTTTATGGCAGAGTAATACTCCATTTTGTAAAAAAACCA
>PVIC010051106.1:0-12509 GCA_004025085.1 Thryonomys swinderianus
CTATGAGAATATCAACAGTGATACTTAAGAATCAAGTAGCAATATAATTTATGGAAAGAAAAATATAAGTGGCCTACAAGTTTTAAGTCTACTCTGTGTGTGAATAGCAGTGATAATTTTGTAGCATGTTTTGCTCCATTTTATCATTCTTATGTAAGTGTCAATATCTTCCTCTACTGCTTCCAGAAATCAATTACTCTACCCATTGGGAAATAAGATGAAGAGATGTTTTTTGAATCAAAATCAGGGGCTTAATCAGAACTGCTTTATCCTGCTTATTCCAAATATATCACAAATCATCAATCACTAATAATGATCAGATGAATGTTTTTATACCATTTTGGTAGTGTTTCTTATCTCTGTGAAGATCCCTGAACTTCCCTTTTTTAGCTTGATAGAATTTCCACGATGTGGTCACAGTATGACTTCTAGTACACTTGTGTGCACACACACATCCACACACAGTAAAATACCTTTCTGAATATTATTCATAAGGCAAACAGAAAAAGTAAATGGTTTAAATTACTTTTATCTGTATAAAGAGATGATAATGTCCATCATACCCAATTTTGCAATCAGTGCAATATTCGAAGGATACATTTTCTGGCAACGGAGGCTTTCTTTTAGCATGTTGCTTCCACAAAGCCCAATAATGTAAATAAGAATTCTTTCATATACTTTTATTAACAGCAGTGAGTTTGTAAGTCCATTCAGAGAAAGAAGTGCAATGCCAGTGTCTAAAAAAGTAACGACAAGGGGAACACTTCAGCCATCAGGATGCTGCCAAGCAGAATGTGCTTGGTGCACTTTATCTTAATTATGGATCCAAATGCAAAAACCTCAAGGACATACTGTACATTTGCATCTTTCTGTTATGAATATGTCTAAATATTCAAGAGAATTTTGCTGCTT
The DNA here is from genome assembly GCA_004025085.1 of Thryonomys swinderianus. Classification (NCBI taxonomy): domain Eukaryota; kingdom Metazoa; phylum Chordata; class Mammalia; order Rodentia; family Thryonomyidae; genus Thryonomys; species Thryonomys swinderianus. Next base: position 913 of record PVIC010051106.1, read on the forward strand.
CAGTAAGATAACTGTAGTTTCTTACAAATTGCAATGAAATCTCAAAATTAATTCAGGCTTTTGCCAAAAAAAAAAAAAAAAAAAGAAGGAAAAGACTCAAATTTTAGCCTTTGAAAGTACATATGGAGCTACTTTTTTCTTCTAGAATCTTTGTCAGAACCTTACCGAATTTATTAATATGCTCCTACAAAAATTTAGTAAATCTGTCAGTTTATCTGATGGTGCTGTTTTATGCAGGTTTTAATGTATACATTGTTAATTTCAACTTCTATGGAATCATTTCTTAAGGTATGTCATTTTTTAAAAGTTTTTAAAGGATATATTATTAACATTCTAAAAATAAAATCCAATTGCATATTCATAACAAAGATATGAAGTACAAAATACAAACACATTCTGGCTCCCTATTACTTGGTTACTATTTGAATTTCCTCAAATGCCTGGGTTGTTTGTTTTGTTTTGTTTTGTTTTGTTTTTTAATTTCTTCAGAGTTAGTAATTTGGTATTTACCAATATTTAGAAATTAGCAGTGTATGATAACATATACTTAACAATACAATATGTCACAGATTTCTAACTACACATAACTAAGGGTTGTACACCTCATTCACATAACATGGCATAGAGAAGTGCTTATTAAAATTTTGCATGACTCCAAGTCCCCTGAGGGGTTTGTTTTTTTTCTTTTTGTGGTACTGGGGATCAAACTCAGGACATTGTCTTGCTAGGCAGGAATGGTGCACACTGTGCTACAACCCCTGCCTTTTGTGTTTGGGGTAATGAGGATTGAACTTGGGACTGTAACATGTACAAGATAGCATGAGCTTTGTTTAAGCAGAGATAGCAAAACTTTCTTCACAAAGGTTCTATTAGTGTGTGATATGACAATGTCCATTATTAGATAAAAGCTTATATTGGTGTTGCTAGCTCAAGTACTACATATTGATAGCAACTAATATTGGAGACTATAGGTTTGGCTTCAATTGTATTTTTTTGATTCTTTTTTAAAATTGAATTCTTTATATACAGCTCACAAACACACACAACACTGGGGAATTTGTACCAGTATATGACACAAGTTAATTCTCATTTTTATTCAATTGTATTTTTGTTTGGGATTCAGGAATGAATAATACAGATCATGAAATATGGTTAAATCGTGTTGGGAACTGTGGATGACTTACTTGGATTTATAATTTACTTACACTTAAAGATGTCTATACTGTCCTGCAGAGTCAACTACTGGGATTATTGCAGAGATCTGCCTGAATTGCAGGATTTTAATCTAAAAAGATTACACTAGGATTATTGATTTTGAGACTTACTCAGATTTAAGGATATCTGCCCTGCCTTATGGGATCTTCAACTATAGCAATTATTGTGGATAAACATCCTGTTTTACTCATGCTAAGATTTTGGGTGTGAAGGTTTGGGGTTCCCTGTTTTGTGCATGCTAGGATTATGGTGTGAAGGTTTTGTATGAAATAAAGGTGCGGCAAACTCAGAGCATTGGCCCTTTCTGCTTGTGCAGGATTTGGCCTTCTGCTGCTGCTCCTCAGAGTAGCAAGAGTCAAGCCCAGACTCAGCCTTTTCTTCAAGGTTTCATTTTTGTTGTTTGTTTCTTATTAATCCTTTTGCTGTGGGACTCACGGGGAACTGGAATTTGCCACAAGTGTTCTGGCTATGTCCTCTTACCATGTCTCCCACAAAATCCCTTGTGGACTTGCAGAAATAATCTTGGGTAATGGAACATTAGTAGAAATAAATTGGAAGAAGTTAGAGAGCAGCAGGCTAAGTTGAGATGGTGTATTTAATATCTCATACTTATGAATAAATGATAGATATGCTAATGTATGTGCTAGGTGGCTTAATGCAAGTTTAATGATATCTCAGAGATAAAGTCTAGAGGATATATTTTAACAGCTGAAGGGTCAAGAAATGCTCTGAATGAGATATTCAATTGTTGCAAGTATCTAAATGGCTTGCTCTATTGTAGCAGATTGTAAGTAAATGAGTCTCTGAAATAACAAATTGGTAAAACCTTTTCAGCACATGTGAGCTCCTCTAGAATTCTTGCATGCTCTAAAATTCTAGCAGCTCATACCATCCAATGTATCTACTGTAAGTGAACATGCTTATGCTTTGTATGACAACACAGACCTGGAATCAAAGCCTATAAGCTGATTTTTATGCTAAGGTCTTTCTTTTGTCTTGCTTTCTCTCTCAAAATCCTGATATTGATGCCAGCTATGAACACACTCTCAACAGTTTTTAGTTTAGAAATGGATTATTTTCTTCACTGTCCACATTGAATACTTCTGTATTTCTTTTCTGGTTCTTTCATTTAAAGTCATGGAGAAATCAAGTCTGTAATCATGCCTTACTTATTCTACAATGACTCCTGAAGACAGAGCTCCATTTCCTGGAAATACTGGATATGTGTGGAAGCAAACAAATATAACTTATTCTAGGGTTTAAAAGTTTTGTGGGAAATAAAGTTCTGTGAAGATTGAGTGCTTGTTAACTCCTACTCTCATTATTGAGTTCATTAGCATGTTTTATTTCTTTGTAAAATCTTCTTCATTACCAAGGTCAGGATCAGAAACATATTATGTACTCATAAATATTTGATGATTTATTAGTTGAATTATAAGTAGGATAGGGACATATTTTACTTGTAGTCTTTACATATTAAATATATTCTAAGGATTGCAAGGGGAAAATTTCTAGACTTAAGTAATAGTGTCAGAAGAGAGTAGCAAAAATCATCTCTTCTTTCCCATTTAAATTTAGGGATAGGAAAAAAAGATGAACAAAAATATGGGAATTTCTGTAGCTTAAGTTACTTATATTTGTTTAAATTTTATATTAAAATAGCACATTTGAAATATTTCTCTTATGCTTTCTTTAAGATAATACTCAAATACATAATTTGAGTATTGTAATTCTTTGAAAGGTGTAAAAGTGGAACAATGATATATGACATAAGAGTTTCTAAATAATTTTATTACTATAATTTCCTAGGGTCTCAATGTTTAACAGAAAAAAGATAGAAGCTACTTACTTCATCATGTTCCTTATTATATTTCCTACTTATGTTTGTGGATTTTCTGCCATTTTTTATTCATATATTATGCTAGATAATTGGGAACTACCTCCTAGGCAAAATAGCTAGAATCCATAGTGTCTCTTTCTGCACTTAGGTCTGACTCTACATGAATTTCAAAATAAGAAAATAAGATGATCCTGGAAGTTTTATAAAAATACCACTATAATAAGCAGGTAATCCATGTTCAAAATTCTTAAATGTAGTCTAGTCTATAGAGCATTGTAATATTTGATGTTAATTTTATTTTAAGCATTAATAAATACATTGACTATACTATCCAGATGGAAACATAAGAGATTAAATCAGGCTCAAATATTGACACATATATTAATAGATATTAATGTTTAATGTAGAAATTTGATACATAGAAACTAACTTTCTGACTACATTTTGATCTTCAAACTTCATCCTTCTGCATTAAAAGTTAAAACTGTACTATAAAATCACTGTGATAAAAACTGCAGGGTATTGGCAAAGTAACACACCCAGGGACCAGTGGAATAGATTAGAAGATCCAGAAACAACTCCAGATACACTAAGCCACCTTATCTTTGACAAAGGAGCCAAACATCCTCAATGGAGGAAAGACAGTCTCTTTAACAAATGGTGATGGGAAAGCTGGGCTTTAACCTGCCAAAAACTAAAGCTGTGTACTAAACTGAAATCACAATAGATTCTAGACTTAAACATCAAAACAGAACAATAAACTTGCTCCAAAACAGTTTAGGTAAAACTTTTGGAGACATTGGGTTAGGCAGAGACTTTATGAACAAAACCTCTAAAGCAAGAAAACTAGCAGAAAGAATCAACAAATGGGATCTCATCCTACTAAAAAGCTTCTGCACAGCAAAAGAAACCACTGGCACCACTAAAAGACAACCAACAACATGGGAAAAAAATATTTACTAGCTGTTTGTCAGGCAAAGGGCTACTATCTAGAACATATAAAAGAACTTAAACTAATCAGTCCCCTCAAGTTTAAAGACCCAGTTCAAAAATGGGCATCTGAAATGAATAGACACTTCTCAAAGGAAGAAGTCAAAGCAGCCAAGAAACATATGAAGAAATGTTCAACATCACTTGTCATTCGAGAGATGGAGATGAAAGCAACACTGAGATTTCATCTCACTCCACAAAGAATGACTGCTACTATGAAATCAGTCAGCAATAAATGCTGGCAAGACTGCGGGGAGAAAGGAACCCTTCTCCACTCTTGGTGGGATTGTATACTTGTGCCACCATTGTGGAGATCAGTGTGGAGATTCCTCAGAAAACTAGGATTAAAGGTCCCGTTTGACCCTGATATTCCCCTGCTAGGAATATACCCAAAGGAATTCAAAGAATCATATTTTAAAGACATATATACACCCATGTTCATAGCAGCTCAGTTTGTGATAGCTCAATCTTGGAAACAACCCAAATGCCCATCAACTGGAGACTGGATATAGAAGGTGTATGTATTTTTTATAAAATGGAGTATTACTCTGCCATAAAGAACAAGTTTTTTTCATTTATGTGCCAATGATACACCTTGAAAACACACTAATAAGTGAAATAAATAGATCCCAGATATGCAAATACCAAATCTTTTTTCTGGTATGAGAACCTGTAGATTTAAATGAGTTCTAGAATGTATGATAGATTTTATAAAATAGGAAATATTCAAAGGGAATGTGGTGGGAGAACATAATGAGGGAAAGAATAAATATGATTTGGAAAGAAAAAGAAATAGCATGTATATAAGGGGTAGGGGTTGTGGATGGGTAGGGATATGGGTAAAATTGAGAATGAACTTTTGTCATATAATGGTACAAATTCCCCCCTGTTGAGTGTGATTGTGAATTGTATATAAAATGTACCAATAAATAATTGAATTTTAAAAAGTTCTTTGTCAATGAAGATAGCAATTTTCTTTCCTGATAGTTATGCTTAACAGTTGTTTCAAAGTAAATTTTGCTGTGTATATTTCTTTAATATCATATGAATGGATTCCCCGGTGGGGTTACTCATGGTGGCAAACTAATGTTTAAAAATACAGTGAGTGCCTGACCTTGCAATATGCCAACAATAAAAGGTACGTTTAGCAGGTTCCAGGTGGCATATTACTGCCTGCTTATAGTACTTCCCTTTCAAGGCTTGGCATACACATGATTATAATATATGGTCAAGAGCGCCTACAATGCAGAACACAAACTGATTTTGTTTTGTAACAGAAGTCGGTGAAAGTTGCTTTAGGGGCCAAAGACATGACTTCCAAGAAAAATTCAAATATGTTGAGTGATTTGCGATGAAAGTTTGAGTCCCAAACACAATGAGAATTCATGATGTTTTTAGAGAAGGTAATGTTGAAGGCTGACCCAGCTCTGTAGCTATGAATTAAAGGAATACAATAAGAATTAATAAAAGAAACAGAGATATGGCCATCATGGTCATTGTGAAAATAAACATAATGATATTAAGGAAGATAGGAGGGAGAAGAGGCCAGAACAAAGTATTTCATGTTGTGTCTGTAAGGAAAGGCCAAGCAGCCAAAAACTAAACAAAAACTTTGAACAGTAACTGTTCTTAAGAGTTACAGATAATTACTGCCACTTGAAAGAAAAAAAAGTTCCAGTAATTTCTTCCTCAAATAAGGCTAGCAGGGCTTTCATATCCTTTACATTCTTATTACTCATAATCTTAACTGAAAACTGTTCTTCTCTCCTTTATTCAGTATGTGGCACTAAAATCATCACCACTAAAAAGTATTTTAAAACTAGTTACATGATATAAGATCCAGTGGAAAAAAATAGATCTATAGGGAATATTTCACCTTCTCCCTTGGCAACTGTTTTTGTCTTGAAACAGAACTCCATTTACTTTCATAGAGTATGCTTTTCATTCAGTAACTGTACAAAATTCATCTTCTCATGTATGATTGATTCCAATTTGTAAGCCTAATGAGTTCAATGTGACATATTCATTGGAAAAAATAAATATTTTCCCTTCAAAGAAACAGATAATCATATTCACATAATAGCTCCATTTCACAGATGTCTTTTTCCTTTGAGTACCAAAAAATAGTCATCATCATATCTTTGATTTGCACCCTGGATTTCTGTGGATAATAAGATTGGATTGGATGCTTTCAAGTTGTAGAAGTGTTTATTTCCTAAAAGCCACAGAACATACTACAACCACTTCCTCCAGAGACCCGGAAAGCAGTCTGTGGGGTCACAGTCTGAAGCTTTTCTTGTTCTATGACAAGCCTCTAAGTACTTGAAAATTGGGAATTTCATTTTCTAGGATAGAAGTTCTATTCCTTTTTTACATTTGTCTCTGGCTTCATGAGCTAGGTTTGCTGGTGACATAATACCCACTCTGATGACTTTATATCTCTAAATGACTATGGGACCCCAGACAGATGTCAAATGAAGTATTGACAATGAGATTGATCCAGTGGTTGAACATATCTGTTGTGCAATAACAATGTGATTGTTCCTTAATGTTTTTCCAGGAAACTTGTCAATGCTGCCTCCAAACCCAAGTTCTCAGATAAATTCCTAGCAGAAATAAGCTGAAGTTTTCTTGAAAACTATGTAGGTACTTGGTGAATTTAGTCAAGATATAAATCAGTTAATCAATTTGAATTTTTTTCTTCTATCGCTAGTGCAGGGTTAAACTTCAAAGGATTCCATTGAATAACCTGAAAGGAATTGTGGGAATATTAGCATTGACTGAGACAAAACAGATCATTCTATTTGATAAATAGAGCAAAGCTAAACTGGAAAGTAGTAATAGAACACTGATGCCACAGAAAGTTGCTATAATTAATAAGACAAGACAAACATTAAAAATTGATTTTGATGATGCACGAGTGTAGCATAGTATTGGCATATCTACTTTATTAAATTGGATATCAGAAAATTAAGATAAATCACTCCCTAGAACTATCCATGCACACTTTCTCTTGTCTTTTGAAAGCCTTTTAAAAAGATGTTTTGCATGTAAGAAAGTGGACTTTATTACATCTTTTTTACTTGTATTTTTTTGGTATCATAAGTGCTCTGTGTGTGTGTGTGTCTGTGTGTATCTGTGTGTGTATGTATGTGTGTGTGTATGAAATAAAGTGTGTACAAAATAGTGTAGGTAAGCAAGAGGAAATAGTCCTTCAACAGTGAAAATGCTTCAAGTATTTGGAGGAAAAATCTTGGTTTGAGGGATTCAAAGGACAAATAATTGAAATAGTAGAACATAAAAATATAAATATTTTGGAAAGAATTAGAAATGGGTTTTTATTTTTACTTCTAAGTTTGCTTTAAAACAATAAACTAAAATAAAAAGATATGATTTGCAATTTCCATTTTTTTTGGTGTAATTTTCCCAGCATCATCAATTTCAAGCTTTTAATGGTTTACCACTAGATTGCAAAATGCTTAAAAAAATAAGTAAATCATATGAACTTGTATAATATATATTCTATATTATATGGAGAATATATAGAATATTATATTATAATATATACATAATATAATATTGCATATAATATATAATATTGGATATGTATTGGATGTCACTTCACAAACCACTGTTTTCTTCTAAAAGAAGATGAGAACACAGCTAAACTTATAGTTGTAAAATAATTGCTTTTAATAGAAATAAAAATTATGCATATATATATATATATATATATATATATATATATATATATATTTGAGGTACTGGGGATTGAACTCGGGCCCTTGTGCGTCCAAGGTTGGCATAGTACCACTTGAGCTAAATCCCCAACCTTCTTTTATACTACAGTGAATAGCATGGTTTTTGAAATTTATTCACCTATTTTACTATAATTATGCATTATGACACCATTTCTCTGTCTACCCTACCCAACTCAGTCTTTGCAAATTTTCGTTATATTCTCTGGCTCAATTAAACTAACTTTTTTTTTTTTTTGAGACAGGGTCTCACTTTGTAGTTCAGGCTGGCCCTGAGCTCACTATGTAGCTCAGGCAAGCCTGGAACTCAGCAATCCTCCTGCCTCTGCCTCCCGAGTGCTGGGATTACAGACATGAGCCACTACACCCGGCACTGTGGTATGTAGTATTGATTGCTGGTGGGCATGAGCCACCACACTCAACATTGTATGTGATTACCGGGATCGAACTCAGGACCTTGTGCTTGCGAGGCAGACACTGGAAACACTGAGCTAAATCTTCGGCCCTAAACTAGCTTTTGTAAAGGTCATGTGGTCTAGATATAGTGTGGTGCTTGTGTTTCTGTGCCTGGGCTTAGTTTGGCTACCATAATGCTCCCCGCATACATCTTTGTTGGCACAAATGGCAGAATTTCATTCATTTTTGTTTCTGAATATTACTTGACTGTGTGTATACACCATTTTATTTATTTATAGACACAAATTATATTCATATCTTGAGTATCTCCAATAAACCTGCAATGAGCATAAATGCATATATCTGTTTAACATACTGATTTTATTTTCTTGATATTTATATTCAGTAATAAGATGGTTGAATATTACACATTCCACCTTATTTTAATCAATTTTAAAATCCTATTTTGTTTTAATATTCTGATTTTGGCAGGTATGTAATTTCACTTGATTTATTCTATGTAAATATGTCTTGAAAAATATGAGTCCAGTTATGCAAAGAATTAAATGACATGGAAATTTGGATAAAATCTACTGTTTATAAATTACAGGATAATACTAAAGTTTAGTAAAATTAAAAAAGAATTTTGACTGGGTTTTTATACTTTTTCTTCTGTTTTATTTCCTGAAACAGAATTTAAATGTTTCACTACAAAAACTGATAAATAATTGAGGTATCAACTCTAATTAGCATAAATTAATCAGTCTGTATTATAAATATATCAAAATATCTCTAACAAACACATGCAATAATTTATTCTCATTAAATTAAATGTATTATTAAGATTTTTGAGCTATTTATAGTTATGGATATTAATTTTTATCAGATGAATCATTAATAGCCTTTGCCTCTGATTTTGAAGGTTGTCATAAACAATGATAGAAAGAGTAGTTCTGGATGTTTTCTTCATACGGATGTGGAAACTAGAAACAATTGACCTGAATGTCAAATAGGGTTTCCTAGAGATTTAGAAGTAGTGAAAGAAAATAAGTACACAGGTTGTTCTGCCTCTGATTTGTGCACTGTCTACAAACATTGAAACTTTATAATAAACTTCAATAATGTGTAAAATGTACATCTATTGTTTAAAAAATAAAAAAAATATATATATATACACAACATAACTTTTTTAAAAATTAGGAAGGATTCTTAGAGTAACTGAATGGAAATCCTGAGACAGTGCTTCAGTCACAGGGTGTGTTTGGTTGAGGTTATCATGCTTGTCAGTCTCTCCTCCTCCTTTGAACACAGCATGTTCATTAGGGTACCAGAACTTCTTCCACCCAGTCACCTCTAGTTTGTGCTCCATTTAAAGCTATTTCATTTGCTTAGTATTGATACCTCTGGAATGAACACTGAGACAAACGTAAACCAACACAATTGTTTTTAATAACTTAATGTATTTTAACTGACATGCAACAAATATATATATATATACACACATACATATACATATGTATATATGTATGTATACGTGTGTGTATCTAGATAGATAGATAGATAGATAAATGATAGATAGATAGATAGATAGATAGATAGATAGATAGATAGATAGATAGATAGATAGATAATAGAAGCATGTGTTCTAGTGGGAGCTTTACATTATGAAACACCTTAGAAGTCTCTTAGGAAGTGAAGTAACACCATCATCTAAGTCACATATTTATGTAGGAGGAAGTACACAAATCAATGATATTTAATTTATCCATACTTACTGTGACTATCATCCAAATTAGTTTTGTTAATATATATTATGCTGAAAATGTTTTGTATATTTTGGAAGTCATCTTATATATAAAACACTATCCACCAACCCATTGACTCAAGCTCTGAACAATCATTAATATACTTTCACTGTGTTTAACTGTTTTGAACATTTCATATCCACAGAATAATATGACACAGGATTCTTTCTGACTATATCTTGCATTTAATATGTATTAAAAATTTACTCACATTATAGGTAGTATCAATTTTGTTGGCTGAGTAATATTTCATTTGGTGGATGATAACATTTTTATCCATTCTTGGATTTTGGGTTATTCTGATTATTTATAACTTTTATTATGATTAATAATGCTATGCTGAAATTCATTCATAAATTTTCATGTGTACAAATGTCTTCAATTAGTTTGAGTATAGACCTAGGACTATACTTGCTTGACCAAGTAGTTATTTTTTCGCGGGCCTATAAGCCTTTTTTTCAAACTAACTATGACACTTTACATTTCTAGCAGCAATGAAAGTTCGGATTGTTCTAAACCCTTGAAAATTTTGCTTATTATCTCTCTTTTCAGTCTTAACAATGATATTGTTTTGATATGGAATTCCTTAATAATGATTAAGCATCTTTTCACCTGTTTTGACCATTTATATATGTTATTTGGAGGAATATTTAAATACTTTGCCCAAATTTTAATTGATTCATCTCTTTCATTATTTATTAGAGTTTTTAAAAAAATTTTATAAAAGTCTCATGAAATACATAATTTACAAATATTTTCTTTTTTGTTTAATGCATATATTATGCTTTAATTGAATACCATATGATACTTTAATACATGTATATAATATATAATTCTTAAATCAGGATAATATGACACATTTCTTCAAGCATCCATCATTTATTTATCACTAGAACATTGAAAATCATTTACTGTAGCTTTTTAAGATATATACTTGTCATCTTCAGTGATCCTATTTATAATAACACACCAGAACTTCTTATTGCTATTTAATCTATATTGGTAAAATTTTCCCATTACTCCTGTGTTCTTCTTACCCTAACCCATGGAAAGCATCATTCTACTGTCAAGTTATATAATAACCATTTTAAGATCTCATATATAAATGATATCACACAGTATGTGTCTTGAGGCAGTATGTGCCTCACTGATACCAACTAGCATAACAATCTCTAGTCCCATCTATGTTATCACAGATGATAAGATTTTATTTTTAAGGCTGAAGTGTACATTGTGTTTATTTAATACATTTTAATCTATTTATCTGCTAAAAGGCTGTTAGATTATTTGTTAGTTATAATGTAGTATAAATGGAAAACTAGAAGTTTCTTTGATACATTGATTTCAGTTTATTAGAATATATAACCATTTGTGTTATTGCTGTTTCAAAAGATATTTTTAGGGCCGGAGGGTTAGCTCAGTGGTTCCGGCGCCTGCCTCGCAAGCGTAAGGACCTGAGTTCGATCCCCGGTTACCACATATAATGCTGGGCGTGGTGGCTCACGCCTGTCATCCCAGCACTCGGGAGGCAGAGACAGGAGGATTGCTGAGTTCGCGGCGGCTTGCCTGGGCACCATAGTGAGCTCAGGGCCA
>PVIC010051107.1:0-12589 GCA_004025085.1 Thryonomys swinderianus
GTGGGTCTGGTTTCGCTAAGGGTGGAATGAGCGGTTTCACCCACACCACCCTCCCGGCCTAGGAGGCGCGCGATCAGGTTTTGCTCCCGGACAGCTTTTTGTGTCGCCTCTTGGTGCTGGACTGTATTGCCCCCAAGTGCTTCTCTTCCTAAGTTCATTTATGCATTTGCATCAGGACAAACATCCACGCATGAGCCACTGATCATCGAACCCGGCCACATGTCCAAGTTTTGCTTACGTTGCTCTGTGGGGCTTGGGTTCTTGGGCTCAGGGTCTGGTGAGGCTTAGCTGGGTACTTGGGTCCATTCGTCACCACTATATGGCTCAAGCGGGGTTCAGGGAGCTCCCCACAGCAGCCCACTCTCCTCTTTGCATATAGATCCTTGTCTTTGCAGCTGATCTCCCGTACTACGTGGCATTTGCCCAAGTCCAGCTAGCCACGCACATCACTCCACAGTCCTGGCCTCAGTTGGGACAGATTTCAAGTAGAAATAATACTACGAAGCCTGAGGGCCTGGTGTGGTGGCAAATGCCTATAATCCCAGCACTTAGGAGTTTGAGGCAGGAGGATCTCCATGAGTTCGAGATTAGCATGCACTACAAAGCAAGATCCTGTTTCAGGAGAACAGTAAACAATAAACAAACAAACAAACACGCACCCTGAGAGCCCACTGTTGGGCCGAATGACACGTTATGTTTAGCTCCTGCCTGGAGTTGGGGCATTAATCAGGCCTCCCTCACCTCCCTCGTCTGGGTCTCCTGCCTTCTGCTCCCGAAGGCCACTCCGGGCGGCCTCCTTCTTTGGCCACAGCCTCTCTCCCGGGCCTCTGAATGCAGACCTGCCGTCCTCTGAGCCCGGAATCCAATTTCTCTACCTCTGCGGGGACAAAGGGCTGAGTCAGCTCTCTAGGGATTCGCTCCTGAGGTTCCATGGAGTCTGGGTGCTCAGCGCCAGCACTTAGGCCGCTAATGGACTCGGAATAGATTTGGGGCTGATGACGCAGCCCTGCAGTGCGGAGCTCACTGCTTCTTTTTTCTTTCTTTCTTTCTTTTTTTTTTTTTTTTTTTTTTAATAACTTCTACACAAGAGGTTTCCTTTTAATCAGAAACTGGTTGTCTGCATTTCTGGCTTCTGGTAACTTCCTCCCTGGTCCTATAAAGGCCACAAGAGAATTGATTAGATGTCCCTGGTGCTGAGGGTTGGAAGGAGGCCAAAGAGACGGCCTTGCTCCTGCTCCTGTCGTCTTGAGCGGCATGTGGGGCATGTAGCCCAGAGGGCGGTCCTCTGCCCGGGGCTCTCACACGCTCTGAGGGGGTGGGTCAGTCTTTGGGGTGCGCAGGCCAGATGCTTGTGCACAGAAGTCAGAGGTGGAAATGAGTGCTAGAGATGTGGGCCAGATGACCTTGAGTCGGATGACCCTGGGGTCCCAGAGAGGTTAATTGACTTGCTGAGGGTCACACAGCTGGTCAAGAGACCAGAGCTCACTCTTCCTTCCCTAAGTCTTTTCTACACTTGACCCTTAATCAATCAACCCACCCACCATCGTCCACCCCAACAGAACCTCATACAGGGTGGGCTTCGTTGGATCGTTTTGCTTCCATGTGGCAATTGCTTTTGCAGAGGACGGCAAGCACAGGTTAGCAGGGACAATCTGGACTGTGATGGCCTTAGCTGAGTGGCTCCCTCTTTAGCTGAGAGGCTGCTTCCTCTTCTGAAAACCAAAGGTGTCACTGGTACCATGCCCGGGGGCTACTGTAAGACAGAATGAATGGGCCACGTTAGAGGTCAATAAACTCCTGACATAACATTCCTCTAAGGACAAAGTAACTTCCTGTAACTTCTGCAGGTATCTCATGAGTTAGATCCTAGGTTTTTAAAAGTACGGTCTCTGGGTTACCAGTGACAGCATCTAGAAACTTTCTGGAATTCCACTTCTCAGATCTCTTCCAATACTGTTTGGGTCAGAAAGTCTGGGAGCGGGGTTCTTGGTAACTCTTATGCCCCCAAGTTTGGGAGCTTCTGGGCCACGCACTTACTGTCCATGGGCTTGGAGAAGGGGAAGACCATTGTGAAGTGAGATAGTTTATTAGGAAAGGCTTCCCAGGTGGCTTCAGAAATGGACATTTGGAGGGCAAGTAAGAATTAGGTCCTGGAGAGGCATCTGAATGTGAGGAATAGGACACAGAGGAAGGGGAGTTAAGTAGGACTGCGAAAGCCTGTTTGGCTTTTACCAACTTTCAGTACGGGAATGAACACCAAAACCAGGGGGTTGGAATCTGGACTTAACCTCATTTAGGTGATAACAAATGTTATATCTGTATCAGATCATGAAGGTAAAATCAGGGCCAGGGACCCATCCATCCACCTGTCTATCTATCCATTTGTCTGTCTGTCTGTCTTTTCTATTTTACTCTTCATTCTTTCTTTCAACCGAGTCACTGAATTGACTTTGTTTGCAGAGATGAGACAATCAGAGATACCAACTCTATGTTGTGATCACTTAAGCATCTGAGTGATTGACAATCTATTTTAAATAACACAACTTTCCACCAAACGTCACTCTCTACAATATTAGATGAAATAATTCTGAGTAGTGTGGAACAAGTGCACTATGCAACTTCAAGTTCTGACCCCATCGTGGAGATGCTTGTGAGGCTGGGGCTGGGAATTAGACTTGTGAAGGGTAGAACTTCAACCAGGAGACACTAATTGGTTTAGCCTTTTGAGCTTCCCGCCTCTCTGTCTTACCTATTTTCTGATTTAATTCTGAAAACAACACTGTGAAGTCTCAGGAAATTCAGACTCAGAATTTAAATGACTTTAGTGCTGAGACACAAAGGAAATGAGCGACAGAACCCTGACAAATCCCAAATCTCCCCCTTCCCTCAACCCCTGAACTCAGCCATATTTCTCCTGTTCATGATGGTGGACCAGGATGCACCTTGCTACCATATCCTACTTTGGGAAAGGTGGTGTTATTCTAGGATGACCAAGTTGTCCACTGTACTCATGCGAAAGGATAACTGGGGGACCCTGTACAACCTATAGAAGGACCCAGGAAACCCAGGACCCATTTCCAAGGCATAGTTATCCACTTTTCAGTCTGGGCTATTGGAAGCAACTGGGAGACTTTGACCTCATCACCAAACCTTACTCCTCTGATAGCAGAATAAGAAACCACTCAGGCTCCTAACGTCTCATGATTTCCAGGAATTTAACACCTCACCCCCGCTGGTGGGTCACTGTGAAAAAAAAAAATCAAAACATATACTGGTGGCAAAGGCGTGACTCTTTGAACAATATTAAAACACTTCAGCAACCTTTCATATAGAATTAATTAACATAAAACCCAGCATCCTCACTGCTGCAGAGTCCTAAAGTGGTTGCCAGAATTTAATTAGACTTAACCTTTTTTCCTACACCAGTACCACTTTATAATAACTGCAAATCATTATTAATTCCTTTGGTGTTCACTGTAATAACATTAATCATGATGAACTTCTTTCTGTAGTAATGTGTATGTAATATGTAATTCCATAGCAATTTAGTATTAGTTAAGGCTAAATTGAAATTAATTTCACAAAAAGATACTATTTGTTATTGGATACTGTATATTCATAAAATAATATTTTAGAGCAATTTATATGAAGGTGGCCAGGTTAGGAGGCATTTGGAGAAGTGCTTCAAGTTTGCAGGCAGAGCTATCTGCTACGGATTACTGGAGCGTATCTGATCGCTGCCATCTCGTATCCCAAGGTACTTGGAATATCAAACCAGCAAATGGGGAGGCTATTATGGGATGGTCTTTCGGGACACAGTACCTCAGCAGTGTGACGGTGCAGCATGGATGTTTTCTTCAGAGTCCTTATCTGTGATCAACTGTGCCAGATCTTAGGGCTCAGCTTCACTTCTTAGCCATTCCCAGACTCATTCGTCTCATGGTGATGTTCAGTGGCACCAAGCCTGTGACCGCTTTGAGACTGATTTGGAAAACAGGGTTAGCTGAAGGGACACGTGATTCCGGAGAAAAGAGAAGTTGTGATCGGCACGTGTCTGCTCTTAGCACTTGGCCTTGTTTATTTCTGAGAGGGGTGTTCGGAAGTAGAGGCGCTGAGAAGGTAGAGTCAGGCGTTTTGTAGATATTGGTACATGTCGCGGATTTTCAGAAGTCACCTGGTCCCAGGTCTGCTCGCCTGGGTCTTTCCTGTCACTCTCGTTGGCAAAACCCACCTGTGTTCATACTACTGCTCATCTCTCGGTTGGAGGAGTTGGACCGTGAGACTAAGACAACTCTGCCTTCAGAAAGCTGGTGGTCTAGGGGACAAGAGCAATGAATGGATGATTAAGGCATACTCTAATAAAGATTGTAACAACATGCTCAGGTCAGAGGTGATATTAAGCATAAGCAATAGTGCCAGGAGTGGTGGCTCATGCCTGTAATCTCAGCAGTGGGAGGCAGAGGCAAGAGGATTGCTGAGTTTAAGGCTTGCCTGGGGTACACTGTGACCTCAGAGCCAGCCTGAACTGCAAAGCGAGACCCTGTCTCAAAAAAAAAAAATAGAATAAGCAATAGTGCATAAGGCACAGACTCTGACCCACTGGCACAGCAGGAGGGCATGCAGGCGGGCACTGACTGTATACCAGCTGGCCTAGGAGGTAATGAGACTCTGGAGGAATCTCCTTTAGTCCAGCAGTCTCCAGTCTTTTTGGCACCATGACCCAGTTCTGCGGAAGACAATTTTTCCAAGGACTGTGCCGAGTGAGGATGTTTTGGGGATGATTCAAAGAAGCACGTGCACTGGTTGGCTTCACATTCCTATGAGACTCTAATGCGGTCACTGATCTGATTGATGGGAGGCCGGGCTCAGGCGGAAGTGTGAGCAGTGGAAGGGAGCAGCTGTAAACACAGACGAAGCTGGCTCCAAGGCAGCTGCTCATCCCCTGCCGTGCCGCCAGGTTCCTACCGGACGGTAGCAACCCCTACACTCATTCTGTAGCTCGTGTCCAGAGGGTGCTGTTCAGAGATGCTCCCTAGGGAAGGCAGGAGTCTTGGATGAAAAAGGACTTGGGCCAAGCCCGGGTGATAGCCCAGGCGCAGCTCAGAGACACGAGTCAACCTGGTGTGTCTGACGGAGTCACCCTGCCTTTGCCACACTAGAGCATGCTGGGACCTGGAGGGGGCAGGCTCATTATCCCAGGGCTTCTACAGCTGCACTGGGGAAAGTGAACTTCAGAGACAGGCTGAGACTAAATGTGCAGCTCATGGGGTTGGAGTATTATTTTTATTTATTTTTTTTGTTGACTATATTTTTTCTTTTCTTTTTAAATGACCTCACTGTTATGGTAAAAATTGATATATGCCAGATAAAAATTAAGCATTTATATCTGGAAACAGATATCATAAACAAAGTCAAGACACATGACGGATGCTACTAGAAAAGATTTAGAACATATATTAGAAAAAATTGATAGCTCTTATCTATAAGGAGCTTTTTACAAATTGATAAGAAAAAGACAAATAAGCTAAGAGATAAATGGGCAAGGGGAAGGCTGAGATAACTAATAACTTAGTGACAAAGAGCCTTGTCCAAAGAATCAAGGAAAGGAAAATTAAAACAATAATAAAACGTCAGTTTTAAATCAAATTGGCGAAATCTAAAAATGTAGGTATTTTTTAGTGGAGAGGGAAAGTGGACATTCTCATACTTAATGGGTCAAAACATAATTAGGGCACAATCTTTTAATACGAAGCCTTAAAATATGCATGTTATTTTAATCAGAAATCCTACTTTTGGAAAACACAGCTACGTACAAAAATGTCCTGGTGTGGGAAGGTGAGTGAAATATTTAAACATCATCAATGTTTACGCGTAAGGAAATGTTTAAATAAATTCAAGGACGTTCATGCTATGGCAAATTTATCAGTGACTTAGAGGGATACGCTGTGCCATTATTAAGTGAACGCAGCAAAATGTGTATTATAAATGCACTGATCATAAAACTACCACACACTCATTGTTAAAAATTTGAGAAATTAGGAAAATAATTAGGAATAAAAAGGTACATAACCTCCACAAAACATAATCACTGAAATTGATATATACAAGCAGCTTAAAATAAGCCTATGTAGACAGAAAGAGAAAGGTGGAGTCCTGTGTTAATTAAAAAATATTAAATTAAATTTAGTTTATTTTAAAAGAAGGAAAAGAAACCAAAAAGCGAAAGGGAAGGAAATGCTTTACTTAGATAAATGTGTCTTCCGTGGAAGGAGCTGTTGTTTTCTACTAGGTTCCCTCACGGGATCAGAGGACACATTAGGAGGCTGGAGTCACATTTAAACGACCTATCTTACGTTTACACTATTGATTGCCGTCCTGCACCGAGAGAGGAAGACATCAGCCTTCTGCCGGGCCCTGCCCCACCCTTCTCAGGGCCCGACGCTGTTAGTTATAATATTATGTTCACATTCCCAACTGGAGAACATCTCCACCTACCTGGGGGGCATAATTTTGTTCGTTTTTAAATCTCGGGGAAAATTGAATAGACTCTGCATGAAATTAGTCCTTTTACCCACAGCATAGCCCGAGCTGAGTCCTCTACTTTGTTGTAGCTGTTAATTGACTGATGGATCGGTTAGGATTTGGCTTGCTGCAAGAACAACAGAAATGGTGACTTCAGCAAAATAAAACTTTCTCTTCTTGTAAAGAGAAATCTGGAAGTAGCAGTGTAGAAGAAGTTTACAGGAGATGAGCCCTACCACAGCCCACAGGCAGCGTGGGATACAGCATGGGCAGCTAGCAACACAGCCCCACTGGATTGTAAATGTCTGATGTGGTTGTGTGATGTTTCAACACGACTAGGTTGTGCGGTGTTTGAGGGCAGGTGTGCAGGTGACAATGGGACTCTGCGTAGGAGAGGTTGCATGTGAAGCATGTAAGTTTCCTGACCTGATTACTGAACTTGAGCTTGTTGTGTTTTTTAATGTTATAATAAAATATAAAAAAATTAAAAGAAGTGTTCTTACTTTATCCGTTAACGACATCATCTACTTTATATGCAGCCCAAGGCAATTCCTCTTTGCTCAGAGCAGTCCAGGTGCGCTCAAAGGTTGGACACCTATCACTTAGGAGGAGGCACAGATGCATGGTGCAGGTCAGCCCCTGCTGGCTAGCTGACTTTCAGATGGCTTGGATGAAGGCTAAAGGTAGGTACCACCCTTCCTGTTAATTAGACTTCTGGGAAGCTACACACACCATCTCTGCTATATCCCACTGCAGGAAACATCTGGACTTGACCATGAATAGCTGCAAGGGAGTCTGGGGAAGGTGGTTATATTGACATGTAGTGACACACAGCGACCATGTGTCCAAGGAAGCAGCAGGGCTCTGTGTCACCTATAAGTAAAACTGAAGACAGAAGAAGCAGACATCTGTCTCAGGATTTCTTCCATTACTAGCTGGATTTCATCATCATGCAGCATTTCAACAGTGGCCCAGGAGTACTACAATTCCTCCTCTTCTCCCATAGTTGGAGATGTCTTTTAGAGGCCTTTATTTATGAATGGCATCTTGGCCGGAGATAATAATCTTGGCTTGCATTTTCCTTCACTCAGAATTTCGAACATATTCTTCCATCATCTTCTAGAATTTCACAGTGTTACCAGAGACTCTGAGGCCAGCTTGGCTTACTGCAGCTTCAACTGATGATTTACTCCTCTACCATGACCTCTGAAAAATCTTTTCATTCTCCTTGAAGTTCACCCTTGCCAGGTTATGTCTTAATGCTGGGTTTTCTGTATCATGCCTATATTTCCTCATCTCAGATTCCATTATCCCTCTTTTCATACAATCCTTCAGGAGGCTTGATTTATTATGCTTTGGACTATGAAAGCATCAGTTACTCCAATGCAAGGTCAAGTTTGTTCTCCAAAGGGTGGGGGATATAGTTCAGTGGCACTGTGCCTGCCTGGGAATTGTAAGGTTCTGAGTTCGATCCTCAGTACTGCTAGAAAAAATTTGTTCTCCAAATTCACTAACATTACTGTGGTTCTTCATTGGTTTCTCTGTGGTCATTTCTAGCAAGAATGTCACTTGGGGCCATGGGAGTTGGGGACTACAGAACTCCAGGCAGCCAAATTGACAGGAAAGGGGTTTCCTGCCCTTGTGTGACCTTGTGGTATATTCTGTTTACTTGATCTCAGGAATTATTTTTTCACCTGCATTTATTCTGTTCTTTTTTTTAATGATTTCCTTACTGGTTCTTTAATGTATCTATGCGATGTTATTATGCTGGTTTTTGTTTTGTGTTGTTGGCTCTTCACTCCCATTTCATATTGTTCTATAGCTTTTAAAAGCAGCTCTATAGAGATCTAATTGGCATACAACAGGCTGCACATATTTAAAGTGACAATTTGATAACTTTAATCCATAACCACACACGAAGTCAATAAAGCAATCAACATAGAGAACATATACAGCGGTCCTCCTCCAAGTCTCCTTAGGCCTTTTGGCAACAGTGTTCTTGCTTCTTCCTGCCACTGGTTCTGCCCTCAAGTGGCCACTGAGCTCATCCATCCACAGAGATATTATTATATAGGAATTATACCTTATACACGTGCATAGCATTATACATACATATGTATGTTATGTGTCTATACAATAAAGAATTATAGAGTATGTGGGAAGTGGAAGTTTGGCTTCTCTCACTGAGTATAACTTTGGAAATTTGTCCATTCTGCTGTCTGTTTCAATAGATCATCTTTTTTATTGCCCAGCAGTAATACTACAGTGTAAATGTGCCAATTTATAATTTATTTGTTGATGGACATGTGGATTGCTTCCAATTTTGGCTTACTACAAGTAAAGATACTATGAATATTCATGTACAAGTATTTGTATGAACATAAACTGTCACTTTGTAAAATCTTTAGGAGTACAAAGGCTGGGGAATATCATAGGTAGTGTGTTTTTAAAGAAGTACTCAGTTCTTTTCAAAGTCAACATATCATGTTCATTTCCTATTAGCAATGTCTGAGATTTCTTGTTCATGCATATTCTTGCTCTTGCTAGGCGTGATCAACCTTTTGAACTGTAGACATCTTAACAGGTATGTAATTGTAGCTCATGAGTTTCCTAATGACTAATGATGGGCATCCTTTCATGTGTGTATTAGCACTGCATTTATATTCTTTGGTAAATTATCTTCATTTATTTTTCCTCTTTAATTTCTCTCAGTAATGCTTCCAGGCTTTCATTTTTTTCTTTTATTTATATGTCCTGCACAAGTTTTGTCAGATTTTCCCCCAAAATATTCCCTACTTTTTGAACACACACACACACACACACACACACACACACACACACACACACACACACACATGCAGGGCCTTCACACTGAGCTAAACCCCAACCTTTTTCAATTTTTCATTTGAGATGAAGTCTCTCCAAACGACTAAGTTGCCCAGGCCAGACTTGAACTTACAAATTTCCTATCTCAGTCTCCCAGAATGCTGGATTACAGACATGTGCCACTACGCTCAACAGTTACTATACATGCTCTTTTTAAATTTCAACTTTCTATTACCTATTTCATTGAGATATGACTGATTTTAAATGTTGATCTATGACTTGACTAAACCCATTCTTAATTTTTTCTTCCTTTTTCCCCTCTCATGCTGAACCCACTTTTCAGTTCTAGAGACTTATTGGTAGATTTTATCAGATTTTCTATATAGACATCCTGTCATCTGCAGGTGAAGACAGCTTTATTTTGTCCTTTGCAAGCTTTCCTCCTTGTCTTACTACAATGACTCAAATCTCTAGGATAATGTCAAAAAAGTATCCTCGACTTAGTCTTGATTTTTAAGGGAAAGGAGTGAGTCTTTATGAGCCAGTGTAACATTAATAGGAAGTTTTTGAGTGATTCCCTCTCCCAGGCTGAGAAATTCTCTTGTATTCCTATTTTGTTACATTGTGTATGGATATTGCTTTTGGTCAGATCTTTTTCTCTTCATCTACTGAGATGACCATATAATTTTTTTCTTTTCAGTTTGTTAAACTGGTGCTTGATGTTAAATCTAAGCCAACTTCATATTTCTGGGATAAAACCCCTGGTCCCATTGCTATACCTCTTTCATATCTTATTGGATTCTGATTTTTGTTTGATCTGTTTCTGGTGTGGTGTCAGGACAACACTGCCTCACAAAGCAAGTTAAGAAGAACTGTATTGAAAAGTTCAAGTAGAATTGGCATTTTTTTCCCCTTAACTATTTGAATTCACCAGTGAGACTCTGAATTAGAGTTTTTTTCTTGTGGGAAAAATTTAAACTACACATACAAATTTGAAAATCAATAGAAGACTATTCCAGTTATTGATTTCTTCCTGAGTGGGATTTGGTGACACTTGTTTTTCAATGATTTTGTCCAAATAATCTAAGTACTTAAAATTATTGACATAAAGTGGTTTCATAAGCCTTTTAACATCTATCAACCCTATTGTGATACTACATCTATCAGTCCTGATGCTGGGACTGGCTTCGCTTTTCCTGTTTCATTTGGTTAGAGGTTTATAGCATTCACTTTATTAATCCTTTAAATATCCAGCTTTTGACTTTGTTGATTTTTCTGGTTTTTTTCTTTATTTTATTGATTTCTTTATTAGTTTGTTCTTACAATTCCTTTCTCATACTTGGTTTTCATTTGTTCTCTTTTTTTTCCTGATTTCTTAGTTTTAAAGTTGAAATCATTGATTCGAAACTCTGAGCATTCACTGCTTTAGAAGTTGCACATATGGAGGGGGTTTCAACTCTTATCTACTTAATTCTACGATTACCAGAAAACATACTTTAATTTCTTTAAGATAAAATTTAGTCTTGCTTTGGGGCTCAGGTGGCTTCTTCTTGATGATTTTTTGAGACTGAATTTAGCTATATAGTTCAGGCTGGAATTGAACTCACAATCTGTGCCACAGTGACCTTAAAAACACAGCAACCTACCTGCCTCCACCTCCTGAATGTTGGATTTCAGACACATGCCACCATGCTTGGTTTGATAAATGCTTTACATGCACTTGAAATGAATGTGTACTCTGTTGGTGGTGGACTATTCTAGGAACGTCAGTTAGATCTAGTTGGTTAAGAATGTTTGCAGAGGGCAGAAGATTTAGCTCAGTGGTTCCAGCGCCTGCCTTGCAAGCTCAAGGCCCTGAGTTGGATCCTGGTAACCACATACAATGCTGGGCGTGGTGACTCACGCCCACCAGCCATCAATACCACATACCACAGTGCTGGGCCACATACCACGGCGCTGGGCGTGGTGGCTCATGCCTGTAATTCCAGCACTCGGGAGGCAGAGGCAGGAGGATTGCTGAGTTCCAGGCTTGCCAGGCTTGCCAGGGCTACATAGTGAGCTGAGGACCAGCCTGGACTACAAAAAGCGAGACTCTGTCTCAAAAAAAAAAAAAAAAAAAAGAATGTTTGCAGCATATTCCCTGTCCACTTGTTTTATCAATCATTGAGGGTCAGCATTAAAATTTTTGTCTATAGCTGCAGATTTATTGATTTGCCCTTGAAGTTCATACATGTTGAAACTCTGTTAGAATGTGCATGAGTTTGGGAATTTTAGGTCTTCTTGATCTTGTCATTTTCATGTGCTCCATTGTTTTCTTTATAGCATTTTTACCTTGAAATCTATTGTCTGACATCAATAAAATCACTTCAACTTTCTTATAATTAGTAGTTGTGTGATAATACCTTTATCTAGCCTTTGATTTTTAACCTATTTGTGTCTTTAAAGTGAATTTATTGTTAGTAGCATAAAATTGGATATATCTCTCACCACTGGAACACTGATGAATACTGGCTTAGAGACTTTATACCACTTTACATGATGTGACTATATATAGAGTTACAGTTGAATAAATGATCTTTTTATATTTATTCCACGGATTCCTTTATACTTTCTTCCTTCTCCCCTTCTTCCTCTTTTTTCCTAGTACTGGGAATTGAACCCAGGACCTTTGCCTCTAGCCCTTTTAATTTTATTTGGGGACAGGGTTTTGTTATGCCACTGATGTGCCAAAGCTGGTCTTGAATCTGTGATCTTCTGCGTCAGCCTCCCAGAATGCTGGAATTATAGATGTGTGCCATCATGCTCACCCCTTTCTGCTTTTCATTCTTTTTAAGTATTTTAAAAAATCATTACAGATTCACAAGAAAAGGCAATGAAATATGCAGGGAGGTCCCATGCATCTCCACCCTGTCTCCCTCAATGTTAGTACTGTGAGTAACAGTAGTATAATTTCAAAACCAGGCAGCTGACATGGGTATAGCCCCAGAGTTGACTCAAACTTTTCCACTTATCTATACACTCCCTTGTTGTGTGTACAACACCGTGTAATTTTATCACATGTATCATCCCATATAACCACCAACTTGCAACAATCAAAATTCACAGCTGTATCATGGTCACAAGGTTCCTTAAGTTTCTCCCACATAGCCACACCTTTCCCTTCCCTAGACCATTTACCCTGGCAGCATTTCATCTCTGTTCCATTCCCAGAATCATATTTTATGACTGCTACATGTTATTT